>JACXSJ010001082.1:0-121627 GCA_014851325.1 Pentalonia nigronervosa | reverse complement strand
AACCACGCTTTGGATAAGCAGTAGGATCGTGGATTGAGAATGTAGTAGTTGCAGTTATAAAGTACGAGTACGTTCAAGTATTGAAATTTCGTTAGTCATTGAGTAACTTTAATTAATTTTCTAAATAAACATTTAAATCCATTTTAGTTTTGAATAATTAACGTTGATGTTTACGAAAAAAATATTTAGTTTATTAATATGAGGCATATTCGAATAGTAAGGGCCGTTTTATCGTAAAAAAATTGAAAATAAATTGAAATCGGTTTTATTAGCACATTTAGTTTCCTACTGATCAATTTCACTTTTGCACATAATCGCCGTTTACGTCTAAGCATTTTTAGTACCTCTTCACCAGCTTCCTTAACCCATCTGCATATAAGCTCGCCGCCTGCGAGTTGAACCATTTTTTAACGGCGTTCTTATGTTCCTTTTCATTTTCGAAGCGTTGTCCACCAAAACATTTTTTGAAACTTAAAAAAAGAAAGTAGTCACTGGGTTCAAAGTCGGGACTGTACGGTGGGTGGTTAAAAATTTCCCAACGAAAATCTTGAATTTTCTCTTGGGTCTTGTCTGCAATATGAGGACCCGCATTGTCGTGAATGAGGATTATACCAGATGACAGTTTACCGCGTCTTCAATTTTGGATTGCACGTCTTAGTTTATTGAGCATTTCACAATACACTTCAGTAAATTGAATGGCGCCATTGCATTGATTGCTGGTTTTGTTTCTGGATTAATGTAGGATATCCATGTGTCATCACCGTTAAATATTTGGGAAAACAAATTGTTTCCATCTCACCGGTAACGATTCAAAAATTCTCATCCACTGGTCATTCTTTGCTCTTTGTGCTAGTCGGTGAGCATTTTTGGTACCCACCTTACACACAATTTGTGATATCCAAGTTTTTCCGTGACAATTGTATAGACAGTAGTGCGTCCAAGGTTAGGAAATTCATCAGCCAAGGCACTAATCGTCAACCGACGATCAGATCGCAGTTTTTGGTCCACCAGAGAAACAATTTCATCAGTTTGCATACTGGGCCTACCACTTCGCTCTTCGTCATGAACATTTGTTCGTCCATTTTTGAAATCACGTCACCATTGTCTAATCTTTCCTTCACTCATTACAGTAGGTCCATAAACTAGGCATAGCTCTCGATGAATTTCAGCAGCTGAAGATCCTTTTGCACACAAAAATCTTATTACAGCGCGAACTTCACAGCTGGCGGGAGCAGCGATTATCGCAGACATTGTCTACTGTACGCACAAATAGGAAAATTACTACTGAATCAAAACAACTCCTGAAATAAATGCACGGGTAGTGCACGTACAGATATGTACAAGTTTAAACGTGTTATGACTTGTCGATTTGGAAATATAAGCGAACGGCCCTTACTTTTCGAATATGCCTCGTACTATAAACGTTACTATAATACGTTGACTATTGCCGAATGTACACTTCGAACTACAGTCATCAAACTGTCAGTTCGTGTAAATAAAATAAAAACATACAATAGGAAAACCAGTATATAATAAATTAGGTATCTACCTACCAACTAATAATGATCTACATAAACATAATACTATATTATTTTTAAAAATATTTTCAATTTTTATGTTGTGGAATAAATTTATATATAATAATTGTAAATACAATTAAAAAAATTAATTAAAACATTTAATTGCATACGTAATATGTAAAGACAATCGTTTTTATGAAAAATATGCACTTGCACTCAAAATATGCAAAATATGTAAAATAAAAATTTGCAATATTATTTATTTAAGTATGATTGTTGAGTATATATGACTAACTCATTTACTGCGTGTAATTGCTTATAAAAATAACAATGAATATACTTTATATGCAAAATCCTGTATTTAGTAATAATGTTTAAAAAAGTTCATATAGCATAAGAATATCAAAATGATACTAATTTGCAAACAGGAGAATTCCGATTTTAATTCTAATAGTATGTAAGAAGAAATTTCATATTTTTTTAGAACCTTAACTAATACATATTAATGAGTAAGTTCACATTTCTTTGCAATTATTGTAATATAATATTTTAGTTTACTATGTTAGCATGAGGTAATAGTCTTTTCCCTACCTGCTTGAGTAAGTATAGTCGAAATTGAAAATGATAATTATTTGTTAACAGAAGACTCCGTTTTTATTTCTCGTAAAATTTTACAAGAATTTACATCCTTTTTTTTTTATAGAATCTAATGACTTTAGTAGGTTGTGTAAACAACTATCCTCACATACTATTATTTTGTTTATTGTTGGATCAAATTTCAAAAGATCCAGTTTTTCACAAAGTGTATTATTTTCTTGTAAACCTACATTATTTTTTTCTCTTCAATTTTTTGGTCTTTTTTTCTAAATTCCGTAAAAATTCCTCACAAAGTTTTTATTTTATTTGAGGACAACTTAAAAAGTTATAATGGATTTTCAGCCATTGATTAATAATTATATTTAAAATCTCGTACGTCAAGAATAATGGTTACAATGTTGTTAAAGAAACTATATAATTTTATTTAAAATTTATTTCGAGCGATTTTTTAATTGTTCATTTCCAATATCACACTGAATTTGAATTATTTTTTTGAAAATAAGATAACTCTATTGTTGACAAATATCAAATATCATGAGTTTCACTACCTTTTGAATTAATTGTGAACTATTGAAACTGGATAATATGCTGATCAACATTTATCTCGTTAACTAAAATTAGATCTATATCACTAGATTGATCATAAATTCAAGAATAATGACTGTACGTGTTATTATACTTTAATTACAAAATAATTACACTTATATAATCGAATAAAATTTAGTATAACGACTAGGAGCAGTGTTTGAACTGGTGAGGGGGGGGGGGGGTTAGTAGGAACTCAGCTCCTAAACTAGCGATTGATTTTAATTAGTGTTCCCATACTACATTTTTCTAAAAGAACGCATGGGTACAGGCTATTAAAATATTAAATACTAATGAAATATTTTTTTTTTGTATATATTCAATTTTATAAAATATTAAATAAATATTAGGTATCCACAGTCCAACTTATAACTGAAAAATGCTGTTTTTTTAATGAAAAATTAAAATTGTTAATAGTTTGATAACATGTTTAATTTAAATCTGGTTTCAATTTAATCTTACCAATTGTCTAACTTATTTGTATAAAATTATTAAAGTCATTTGTTAAAAATATAAAAATTTCATGTTGTTATAAATAATAACAAATATTTATAAAATCATAAATTTTTAATAAATGTTTTTGTAATTAACATACTGATATGAAGTTAATAGTTACTATATTATTTATTTAGCGTTAAAAATATATTATATTTATTAATCTTGTTATGTACCTATACGTTTTTAAATTAAATAGGAACTATAATAATGAGTTTTTAATACAACTAGGAAAAAAATTAAAGTTTGAAATGATGAAAAGTGTAAAATTATCATCGTTTAATAAAAAATAATATATTATATTAAGAATTATTTAATTTAATTTAATGATGATAGTAATTAATGGGGTGGGGGAAAAGCCCTCCACGGGTTAGTGTTAAATTAATGTTTAATTGAAACGCTATTAATTTAATTTCTATTTGAGTTCTCTTTCTTTCAATTTCCCATTTGGAGCACTGACAAGGGAAAATATTAGGGATGTGGTTCAGCGGGTTGTCCTTGACGGAAATTTGAAAAGCAAAAACTTATGACTGACCCGGTGAATTTATTGTTTTTACATGACACAAATGTAACTATAATAATTGATAAGCATAGTCAAACGAATACTAAATAAAATAACCTATAAATGAATACCAACTTATTAGAACATTTCGAACATCTCTAATCTAAGGCAATAGCTGGATAACATGCATTATACGGTAGCCGGTTACTGTATAGAGGTACTACAATACTACACAATTATTGTTATTTTAATTTAAGGTGAAAGACGGTGTCTGCTGACTCGGTAGTGTCGCCTAAAGTTTGTTGATCCTAATACATTATCGTATTAGTACCTACTAGTAAAATTGTTCAGGTCGACTCCGACTCCTTTTCCTATATCTTATTTTTATTAATTTTTGTTTGTCCTGGACAATACTGCTTCTCAATTAATTCTACTTTTAACTTTGTCTCAATTTGGCATTACGTTTTATCTATATGCTGTCGATAATATTTATTTGATTTCCATAAAGTAGCTCGCAGAAAAACACTGTTTGCACTAACTAATGATGAAAATAAACTACGATTTCCCAACTTGTGGGGAGGGGGCATACTCATTGAAGTTTAACCTCTATATTTTCATTTTTATCTTCATCAGAATGTATGTATTGTAGATAATAATTAATGCTACAAATAAAATTTCCTTTCTTTTTTTTTGTCCATATACAAATCATCTATAATAGTTTATATTACTTATCGTTACCAATCAAATATTACTTAATTTTTAACACACTTCTTTTCTATTATTTATTTGAATTATATTATACTGGTTTCACACATAGTGTATAACATATATGTTTATTATGTTTATATACAATACATTGCGTTTTAATTCTGCGTCTACCCTAATAATACATTATTTGTCTAATCGATAATCAAACGTGGCTAGTATTTTTGCATATTATACGCAATAGCCAATAAACCGTTTAGTAGCCGTATTCAAATCGTAATTAATTTGTCACATCCGTATTTTCATCCGTTATGTTCGTTTTGTTATGATTAAATACATAAATTATGCAATAGAGTTTTTGTCCCACCGATATTTATTTTTCCATTTTTTTATATTAACCTAACCAACTTATTACTATAGACTCTTTCTCACTACCTATAACGTTAAATATATATTTACTGATCCATATAAATCATATATTATGTAGGTGTATATAACGAAAATAAAATAAGAAAATTTAGTTAAATGGTAATATCAAACCCTTCAGCACTTTTTCGATGTGTTTATTCAGACTAAACAGAAATTTAAATTCAATTTTTTTATATTTTCATACAATATAAATACTGATATAGTATTACTATGAGTAGTAGGTAATAGCCTATACTATTTGCCACATTAAATCTATACCATTCATTTTACATTTAATTAAATATATATTTCCTTTATTCATTTGAATATAATGTTTAAACTATAATAAAGCCGTGAGCTAAAAGCATAAATATTTTGTTTTAAACTATCCGATATTAAGGCAAAAATAATTTCAAACTATTGTAGCGGGGTTAAAATCTAATAACCGTGTTCGCAGTTAATGGCAAATTCTGCTGTCGAGAATGAAAACGTTCTATATAAGTTAGCTACCTATGCGTGTATTAGCTACATTACACGTATATTTCTGCCGGGGAATTAAAATCAATTCAGTATTAAAGGGAATGCTATTGAAATGTGTCCATTAATAGAAATTTGACTGTAATTCGCATTAAAAATGTATGGTGTGTAGTAATGTTAACTTCAACTACAGCAATGGTTTTTAGAAAAAATACCATTGATTACAAATTTTAAATTAAAGCTTATCATTATAACTCCATTATTTGAGTATTTATAATTTCAATAGACATGAAACTAGTAATTATTGAAAAATATAGCCTGTTAATTATGTAGTATTGTGTCCGAAAATAGGTATGATATTCGTTTACCTAATGTACTGTGTACCTACATTGATTTTATTTTTTGATGAAAAAAAATTTTAAAAATGTGTGTTTAAAAAGTTGAAAAATTTCTTTTCATTTAAACTTAAATTTAAATTATCTTATTTGACCTTTTTTTACCTATAAAATTATAAACATTTGTTAACACCCCAATATGTACTTTTTGTGAGTTTTATATCAATAACATATTTTCACTAAATGTCGCAGAAATACGATATACATATGAAAGAAAAAATCTACTTTTCCCGAATCACTGGCGGAATCGCTTAACCAGGAATTCAGAACTCCAACTCTATCTTCTCTACTTTAAAAATTCATCGTTGCCAGTCTAGTGTTCTGAATATGAAATTTTTCAATTGAAAATGTCACTCCTTTTGAATTTTTTAAATGAAATCATGAAAAATATTTTTTTTTCTTTAACATATTCAGTTATAGATAATTAGAAATGATTATTGATTACACAGAAAACATCGATAATGAATGACTTATCAACTAAGGCTTACGAAGTACTACGTTAATAGTAGTTATAAATTGTGTTATATTATCTGTTATCTTTAACACTCATCAATTGGCTATTATTTATTATTATTGGATACAATAAATTAATCTTAAAAATGTTCTGTTGATGCATGTTTATGATTATAAACTTTTAAATATAATAGACGGTTTTTTTAGTTTTTTTTTTTTAACTTAAATAAAATATTTCATTAAATTTTTCAAGAAAATAAATTTTATGATATTTTAAAACCCTAGTTTCCACCAATTCACTAAACCCATTTAATTTATATTAACTGTTTTATTTATTTTCGTATTTGTTCACCATTTATCCGTATTTATATAAACATTATTTATACTGAAAATAAATATAAAACTATGTAAATCCATCCCAGTGGCTACTATTGCCTAGGGTTACGTTGAATAAAAGAAATATATATAAATAAACATTTGATAAAATGTTTTACACTTTTACACAATTATATTATTTGCCCGATTGAACATTTAAAATATTTAAAAAAAATACTAATCCATTATGAAGTACTTACCTAATGTAAAATAATATTCATGAAAACATCATACTTAATTGTCCAGATATTGTGGACATAATATACAGTTTCACATTCATAAATCTAATATAGATAAAACACTTAACATTTGGTGAAAAAAAAATAATGCGAATTTACTTATAGTAGACGTTCATTATTATAAACAATCCATCTATTTTTGAGCATTTACGAAGCTTCATTAGATACACCATAGACAAATACGACAAAATATTAACTTGGTAAAATATTATACGTGAATTTATATTATAAAAATCTGTGGTAAAATGGGTATATTATGGATAATTGTACTTTAAAATATGAACTACGCAAAAAGCGTTTTATATAATTTATAAAAAACACAGATTGTGTCGATTATTTGTTAATAACGTAATAATAGGTACGTATTGTAAAAATAAATGTTTTTAGTACTTTAAATATTTTGGTAGACACGATGAAATCATAATGGTAAGGGTATGCCTATAATACATTAACAATAACGCATTCGTTAAAAGTTTATAATATTAAACATAATTTGTTTGCATGTAATGGAATATCTCAAGCACGCAAGCTTATATGACAATTAGCCTGTAATGTTTTTTAAAGTCAGCAAAAATAAGCTATATTTTACATTTGCTTCTAATGGGAGTATTGTTGATATTTATATGGATTTTAAGTATATTTTAAATTCTGAAAACTCATACATGATATGTTGAATGACCTGTCAGCTTCGCGTTTTAATGCACACGTATATTAACATACATAGGATAATAAACTATAACCATTATCATGTACGATAATACATATACGTTTTAAAATATTCAACTTTGGGTTTCTATGAGTATGTTTATAAAGAAAATACTCAGGATTAAATTTAAATTCAGAAGAGTTTATCATTTAATCTTAATGGTATTTGTGAAACGCAAAGCATAAAAAAAATCCAAATTTAACCTGATAATAAATATTTTCAGTTCATTTAATTGTTTAGTTTTTTCTCATTAAAGTTTCGAGCTGGTTAATATTATATCCGAACAAAATTACCAATACCGCGATACGATTCGGAAAACAGTGAAAATTCTTGAAAATGTATTTTCTGAGGAACGTGTATATTTTATAAGATAATATGGGTTACTAATAACAATATCCACCCACTCTCTTCGTGAAAAACATTACAATTATTTATTATTTATACAGATTTAAACTTTAAGCATTTTAATACCAACTATAATGAGATTATAAAACCCGAATCACCTACTTTGTAATTTTATATTTGATTTTCACATCATATTCGTTTTAGTGAAACATAAATTTTAAAGATAAACATATCATGATTCACGATGTATGTATGTATGTAGACTTCATATGTATTAAAAAATAAAATAAAATAATGATTGGCCTAGTGTTAATTATTGCTGTGCCTGCGTCATGTTTGTTTCGTTGTCCAATTAATATTCGATTTAAACAAACATGGGTTTTATAAACGAGAGGTCACTTTTCTTAGCGATTATGTTGTTTTTGTTTAGTCCCTTGGGATATATCATTACTAATAAGGGTAGACTTTTTTTTTTTGTCATTAAAACGTACATTGCTACTGACCCTTTTGTATAATGCCATTATTTAAACGTGAAACGTCAACGAGCTTTCATTATGCAATTTAACCCATAGTTGTGTAACTTAAATGTGGTCCCATATTATTCAAGGTACCTACACGTTGTATTATTTTTATCATCGAAATTGGTTAAATTTTTTTTTAGACCAAATTAATTGACAAGATAATAATGCTGACATTTTAATTTATGGTTATCAAGTATATACCAGCTAGTGCACGTGTTATCATATCGTATAAATACGGATGGTGTATAAAATATAATACTTAAATATCAATATATTGCACTTTATACTATAATACATCTAAAATTATTAAATTCGTATATAAACTTATAATTAATATAATAAAAGTACTTTAAATAAAAACAAATATATACTTTGTTAATATTTACGTTTTATCATTTACGAGAAGATTAAACTAACGATAAAATGTAAAATATTAAAAATCTATTAGCATAACTGTAATTTTTAATCTAATATTAAATAAATTAAAAAATATGAACAGGTTTATTATGTAAGTATGAATAAATATAAGTTAGTATAATATTGATCAAGTATGGGATGGAGTTAAATATACGATTTAATAGATTCACGGATGTATTCAGTGGAATTTCAAAGATATAGAAATTAGAAATCGTTGAGAAAAAAAATATTTAAGACATAGTAGTCACTGTCAATAAATGCGCTGTCATTTATCAATTAGACATTTTAAACCAATTCGATGAAATCGAAAAAACGTTAATTAGCTTAAAGTACTTATTTAATAATATTAATATTTAATTAAAATAAATTGTAGTAAAAAAAAAAAAATGTCTTAAAGCTTAATGGTTCCAAAATAGGAAATATACTGCACCTATACACCAAAAAATATTAATCAAATATGAACCTCAAACATGTCAATAAAACTTTCAAATAATTGAATATTTTTATTGAGAATCTAATGACGTTAAAAATGTAAAAATAACAATAGATTCATTGATATCTTTTATACATTTTTTGTGATCGATACTTTCGAAACTAAAAATACATACCAATATTTTAGAAAACAATGACTATTGAATATAATATATTTGTATAGCTTTACAAAAGTGTATATAATAGTATTGTATGACATGAATTACTATGCTTTTTAACTGGATTTTATTATATATTCCTCTTTAAGTGCCTAAAAGTAATACTTGATTAAAATAATTATGAAAACATTGAAACCAATTAGTGTATATTATATCCAAATAAAAACATTTAAGTGTTTTCATAAACAACAATAAATACGCGATATTTTAAAAACATACTTGTATGAGTTACATTGTTTCATACTATTAACTATAACTATGACTAATTATAATTGTGTATAATTAATATTTTCTTATCTCTGAAGGCATAAGTTTATATAGCACTATAGAAACTATAGTACATAATATATAAGTTATAACTAAATTATGGACGGAATATAATTAGACCATTTATTAATTTACTTTGAATGCAATACGAATTTTCACGCGTTTACATTTTCTATCTTAATCTTGATAAATGCAAATTTGATTTATCAGGAATGTTATTATTTTTCCTTTTATCATTATTCAGCTCTAATTACTTTACCTCATTAACACGAAACTTATATTTACATTCTTCCTCCGCCCATAAGCCGTCAGCAGCAGATTCCACGAATATTTTAGTGTTATTTTATGAAGTGGAAATCAATAGGCCGTGTTTTATGTTCGAGCGAAAATAAATGCATAGAAAAAACACGTTTTATGTTCAGTATAATATCATAATAAGTATAGGTACCCATTTATGCGTGTTGTATACGTATAATGGAGAAAATATAATAAAAATATGGTTTAAATTTCGTCGGTTTTGAATAACGTCCAGCTGGGAGTAGGACCTATGGCTGAAAGGTGAGGAGAATACGCGAGGCGGTATGGCTATAATATGAATGTTAACGAACCACTTCATCGATAATTGGGCATCATTTTTTTCTAAACGTCATCGTTACACGTCATTTGCAGAACACGAGTGTGGCTCAAGCGTTGTTCGAAGCGAATGAAAATAAAAATAAAAAACAACAGTAGGTAATAATAATAATAAAAAAAAAATGCCTTAACAGTTTTCCAGCCGATTTTCTCTTCGGTGTACGAAATAAAAATATATACTTACATAGCTCTAATCTGTTCGCGGTCGTTATTCTGTTGTTTATTCAACCGACACCTGCGAGTTGCGATACGGCAGCTCGCGAAGTGTGCCAATTTATATTATTTTTCAATATTTTATAATTCATTAGAATATTATATTTGCTTTACGTAAAATACACGAATATTAATTACGGCTGTGCTACTACTCGTAAGTTTCTTACTGAATGTGTTCATCGTGTAAAACATGTAAACATGTGTGCAGTTGCTATTATATTATGTGTATTTTCGTTTTTTACAAAACGATAAATCATATATATTTTTAGTTTTTTAATAACAATGATAATAATGATTATATTTAATAATTATAATGTATGTAAGTAATTAATATTATTATTAAGTATAGTAATTTTAGTAACGTTATTGCCACACATTCAATTCACAAATTCCATTATACAAATTATAGACTTAATAATCATTTAAATATCGTATAAGAAATAGGTACATATTTTTGTTTGAACATGCCGACCAATACATCATTATTTTAATGCTTGAGCTGTTATTGTAATACATTTTAAATAAAAGTTACCTTTTTATCGAATTTAAATCTAAAATACAAGGTTTTTTTGCGTATCACATAATTTATCGAAAACTAGAATAATTTAAAACATTTTATTTATTTTATAATTATTTAAACAAATGATTAATAACAAAAAACAATTTAATTGGACCTAATTTATTCCGCGTTAATTAATTCGTTTATTTTATTTTACTTTTATCATTAATATAAATGAGTGATCCTTTTATCTACTGAAATCAACCTTTTCCTTTTTGAATAAAAAATAAATGTTTACTTTCTTATGGATTCACAAAACCATTACTTCTAACAGAGTTAAAATTTATAAATTAAAAAAATTATAAATGTGTTTCACGCAAGACACTGCGACAAAAATTTTAAAATAAAAATAAAATATTACAGGGAAATATTTAGTGATTTGAAATTTTGACACGTAAAATACTACTTGGTTTTTGTTTAAAACTATTTTTATTAAAATGTAAATAACTGTCTAATGGTATATAAATTGATGTAGTAACACTGAGAATGAGTAGGAACAGCAATCATATGCGGCGATACTGTAATTCAACTTAAACTGTCCGATAAATGTTCACTTTATACAGCCGAATCCTTAACTATACTAGAAGCAGTCAAATATTTCACTCAATACGTTGACGACAAACATTGTATTATACTAGGGGATTCGCTAAGTGCAATAATAAGTCTTAAAAACATAGCCAATCCTTCCGATTTGATCAAAATGTCAATACTTCCATGGCCTCCACCGTCAGATTGCTCCGGAAGACAAGAAACAATTATTAATCGTCTCAGAACAGGCCACACCTCACTTACCCATTGCCATTGACAAGAGACGATCCACCCAAATGCCCTACTTGTGGGGTCTAACTAACTACAAAGCACATCCTCACCGAATGCAGAAATCATTAAAAATATAGAGAGGAAACCCTCTGCTCCACACATCTCTACAAAATTCTCAGTCCGGATCCTACTGCAATTGTTAATCTATATAAGTTTTTTAAAAAATTTAATTTGTATAACGAAATTTAAGCCTTTCTAATTATAAGTCTATATGTATGTATCTAAAATACTCTAATACTGTGTAATAATATGTCACTGTCAAACCAATGGCCAGAGCTGCCGCGGTCTTTTATATTTAATAAAAAAAAAACCACTGAGAATACTTTTAAAAAAACCTTTGCAGTATGTCAAACCTTAATAAATATTAAGTAGGAATATTATAATTATTTGTAAAAGGAATCAAACGCTTATTGAAAAGACTGAATATTTGATTTATTTATAGATCTGCTCTGAGTGTCAACTTTACTTAATAGGTAGGCTATTTTTTTTGTCAATTTCAGTATTCCAAATAACTGGCTGTATGTCATTTAACTTTCTCTGAGTCTAATATTTAAATTAATAATAATATCGATTCATCAGAATAGGTGAAATTTTATCAGGCCATAAATCAAAATAAATAATCTAATTTAATAGATGAGTGTTGTATGTTCAATTTGAAATTGGAACAGTGCCTGAAATTTAACGAATTTTGTACAACACTAATATGACTAAAATGCAATTATTCATGGTGTATAAACCATAATTACGATTCATTAAGATAAAATTACCTGCGTTTTTCTATTTTTTTTTTTTTTTAATTCCATATTGAACTATTTGAATACAACGCTGCATATATTATAATAGTTCTAAAACTTTGAACTGGAACAATTATGTATTAAATGAAATGCAATACTACATAATGTTCATCAATCGGTTCAATGTGTGTAATTCAAATTCCAAATAATAGATAATATAGTATGTATACTATGTATGCATAACTAAGCGCTATTAACTCGTGATTAAATTTAAATGTTTGCGAATCAATAACTATTGCTATCGTCTCTTGACGCTGACATTTTTTAAATACCCATCAATTCACCTGCTAATTGGGACGCATAAAATAAACCTATATGTGGAGCAGTTGATTACGACGAGTAAAATTAGTTTAAACGATTCAATAAAATCGTCGGATAATGAACGCATTACACAAATTATATCGAGCACAAAATATAATATTATGTACTATATTTAACTTCTCTCATTTATTTTATTACGCACGTTGTCCAGCGAAGTATTTTTTATACGACGAGACTCGTTGGCGGGAGGAGGGTGGTCAAAGGAAGGGCGTGGGTCAGGGATTAACGGTATGAGCAGTTTCAAATCGACAGTCGGCCAGAAGAGAGATACGGGGTGCTTGTATACAACTTCGTTATAGGCCGTTAATAATTTCCATTTTAATTTCGTCTTTACAATAAACAGATATTATAGGTACTTACTATAATGGTCTCTCACACGTCTCGTTGGTTGAATTTAAAGTAATTGGATTTTTGACCGTTGGTACTAATAAGCATGCGCGTGGTGATCATTATTTAAAAATGTACTGGAGGTTTTACATTTTTCAAAGTACAAAATAAATAAGCTGAATCGCAAAAATTGATAAATATTACCTACCTATCGGCTGAAGTTCGAAGTTTATCAAATGATATAGCAATCGCGCTGTTTTTAATAGGATACAGGTGTAAAAGAATGGATACCATTACCATCGTCGTATTATTAATTTCATACCATAAGATTTTCTCACAAATGTGTTTTATTACAAAGGTCGTTTAATTTAGTTATCGATTGCAAATCAGTAGGTAGTTATAACAAATATAGCATTGTGTAAAGAGCACGGCATGAGATCTGTAGGTTGGTAATAATAATATGAATATTTTAGTTTATTTTTTTATTGTTTTAATGGCTATTAAAGTATCGCTGTTTATTTTGTGCTTAGTTTAAGGTTATTAAGCTAATTTAAAGCGCATAAATTAGGTAAGGTTATGTTTGATATGAACTCTTACGCTTTTATTTATTTATTGACTTAAAACCACTCCATGACAGAAAAAACAAAAAATAGTAACTTATAAAAAATAATGTATATTTTAATAATTTAACCAAGATTATTATTTTATTGCAGTAATTAATATTAAATAAGACCACGGAACGATCAAGATGAAATTCTGAGATTACTATTAATTAATTAATGCACTGTAGCGTCATAATCCTTAACACATCACTATGTATGCATATCTAATATAATATGAACTATAATTATATCCGCTCAAATTTAAGATTAATGTACCTATGGGATATAGGTATAAATATAACGAATATTAAAAATAATTTCTCAAATATATGTAAGACAAATGAGAATGTGCAAAAGAAATGACATTTTTTTTGGAATTAACACTTATTTTGTGAATTTATTTTATGTAGATACTTACGGGATATATTTTATAACGAACGTAGTCCGTAAATTCAATTTATCTGAACCATTTGGTATGGTTCAATACATTCTCTCTTCTACCTCCCCCCTCCACCCCTCATCGATGACCTTTATGTCATACCGGTGGAAATATTCTTTTTTATTTTTGAAATCTATTCATGTTTTATTTTTATTTTTTTTTCAACCTGATCATTATCATTATTGATGTGTTCATACATATTATATTCTATAGTATATATATGTAGGTTCGTAATTCGTATAGTTACAATTTTATAGTACTTACCTAACTAAAAGCTAAATTGAATTTAAATTAAGTTTAAAAGCCGGTACTAAAAGCTTTTACGTAAATATCGTAGTATATCAAATGCAGATTATTTCGTATATGTAAATTGAAATGATTCAATTATCATAGTTAATAATGTTCTATAATATTGTAAGCCCTATATTATATAGGCAATTCATTATTTTTTTCGATGAATGAATAACTCAAAAATGTATTATTAGTTATTGCTATATTATATTTGAGTATTTGGACTACTTGTTATGGCTTCTAGTTAGTAATATTGGTTATTGAATTTCTACTTGTAAAAAGCTGAATAGATTAAAGACTAATCGTATAAGATATTGGTTGTCTAATAGCAAAATAATGGTCTTATAGAAACACAGTTATAAAATACTGAAAGAGATAAGTTTTAATTAAAATAATAACCAATAATAAACATGGATGATTAAAACATCTCTAATAGTAAGTACCCACGTGCATTTTAAAAGATTTATAAAAACACGTTTTAAGTTGGGAATATGTTTAGAAACTAATTAATTATAAAACATTTTTAACAGAAGGTATGAAATTTACATTTAACTATTAAAATGTCTTTATACAAAAAGTAATTACAATAGGGTATTTGGGTAGTGGACATACGTAAAATTGCTTATAAATAATAATTATTTCCATATAGTTGAAAAGAGTGTACAACTATATCAACCGATAAAACACATCTAAAATATTTTAAAATATATATCATATAAAAAATTAAAAATGCTTTTAAATAAAACTTTTGTTTCTGCTAACTATCTTTTTATTGTCTATACATTTTTATCTTTTAAGAACCATTTAACCTTTGCTATGTTATAAAAAAAAAAAGAATAATATAATATGTAAGATAGAATGTCTTTTTATGTTTGTTAGTACTAAAGCTTAGGATTACGTCTTATTAAAAAAAAAAATGTATTTGACAGAGGTTTTAACTGTATATTTGGTCTAACCCAAGACGTGATCTCTAAAAAACTAGAGATCAAAGAATTTACAAATTTTTATATTATTATTGAAAACTCATGTGTATTTGTGTAGTTGTTCGTGTTGATGTGTGGGTGGGTGTGGGTGATGCACACATCGACCTTATATGTAAATTTGATACAATTCTTATAGGAACTTTGAATAACCAATGTTTATGGATGAATGATAAATCACATAGAATATGTATTGGATATTAAAAAAGACGTTCAAAAACATCGTGACATATATAACATAAAAATAAATATCAGTCTGGGTGCGTAAAAAAAAATCATAATATAGAACAGCTTTTAAATTGAAGTACCTATACATGAATACATGATTTATATTACAGCTCAGAATAAATTGCGTACGCTTGCAATTTCGTGTTATTATATTATGAATTTATATTTTTAATTCTTCGACATTTTAATGGACAACTCACGCGTTTATTGTGTACAATTTTAATGATTTCGGACCAATTAATTTATTTTATTGGTTTTTGGGTTTTTTTATTGTCGTTTCCTATCTAAATATGAAATATAATATACAAACATATGTAGGTATATTACTAAATTAATACAATGTTTATATGCAGGTACGCATTTCAGATGTTATGTAGTAATGTAAAACGCATATTATTTATTATTTATGCTGCATTGTTATATTGTTATTCTTTTTTAATATATGAACTGAACGGCAAACATATTCTATTTATGTTGTATTGAAACATCAATAAGTTTAGGGTAAAAAACTCCACTGTTGGCGATAAACATTTTTAATTCCGTGATAGGTACTTACTTTTAATTTGTTTATCTTTTATTTTAAATCCCATTTAAGTGTATTTTTTTACCCATATAATGCCAAACCTTTAGAAGTCTTTTTAATACACATTATACACACATATTATATTACTATAGCGTAGGTGTGTATATAAAGTTATTATTTCAGTAATATATAAAACAAATTATATTAAGTATTATGATACCTACCTAATCGATCGCAGTACCGCGAAAACTCGCATACGTACATAGGTACATTAAACACACCAATAACCATCAAATGTTACAAATAAGAAACACCTTTGCGTGTCAATTATTGATTTTTTTTTCTCTTTATGCGTTTAAGTTTTCGCTGTTCTCAAGCCCGGTCCATCACGTGGTCCAAAATAGGTAATATTAGAAATCATTAACCAAATTATTATTATTATTATTCGGTTTTAATTACATTATAATAATATTATAGTTCCTAAGTCAAAAATACGAGACTATGGCAAGCCTTCCTAACCTCGTCTAAACACCCAATCTTATTATAATATATTGTACACAGCTCGATATATATATATATATATATATTATATCGATCTCGGTCTGCTGGCGAGCTTGTTTGTGACGGACATCATTTGCTCGTCAACATCCCCGAGATACGATCGTGTCCTCGAATACGTCGTGTGAACGTTGCATTTCCGCAGGGTGCCTTATTGTTCCCATTAAAATGGCATAGGTATTGTGTTATGACATTGTGCATATAATATAGGGAAAGCTCGCTTATTTTCTTCGGCCGGAAATAGCACTGAAATCGTTCGGATCCGGAAAAAAAAATATACGAATTTGTGTCGCATTATATTCGGGTATCGATTTAAAAGGTTAGACTTACTCCTACACCAAAACAATACATCTATTACATATTATTATTTATATCGTGTTACAGGTCACCAAGTCCGCCGTTGTAGGTACCTATACTCTGTCCAACGAGAGAACGCGCCGCGGACCGACGAAAATCGCTTCTTCTGCGCATCCCCACGCGACACCCGTTTGTAGGGGAACCTGTTTCGATGGCTGAGTGACACGGGGGGATGCGCAGAATCGGCCCGTTCTCTCGCTGGACAGAGTATATGTATTATATTGTATACGGTTTCGTCGCTTTGATAAAATGTGATAATCGACTAATGACATCGCCGTCAGTGTCTATATAGTACAAAGACTCCGGGTTCAACCGATTGGATAAAATATAACAATATTATGATATAATCTGTTATATCAGTAGTTTTCAACTTTTCATACTTTAATAGTCAGATGACCACTCCCCCTTATTATATATTGTGAGCTCAGAAATAATATTAAATATTTATTCCCATTTTAATGGCATAGATATTGTGTTATGACATTGTCCGTATAATATAGCGAAAGTTTGCTTATTTTCTTTGGCCGGAAATGGCACTGAAATCGTCTGGATCCGGAAAAAAATACGAATTTGTGTCGCATTTTATTCGGTTGTCAACTCGAACGGCTCCCACATTAAAACAATGCATCTATTATATATTATTATTTACATCGTGTTACAGGTCATCAAATCCATGATTGTACCTATGTATTATATTTTATACGGTTTAACGGCCTTCGCTTTGACAAAATATAATAATCGACTAATGACATTGCAGTCAGTATCTATATAGTACAAAGACTTTAGGTTCAACCGATTGGATTCGCATAAAATATAAAATATAACAATATTATTATATAATCTGTTATATCAGTGGTTTTCAACCTATCGTACTTTACTTTTTACCAATGGTCAGATGATCATTCCCCCCATATTACATATTGTGAGTTTAAAAATATAAATATATTTAAATAGATAAATAATAAACGATTGTTAAATTATAAAATAATAACTATGAAGCTTATTGAAAATGTACAAACTTAACAAATAGTTCAAATCTACAGTCTATAGATTATATTATTATACTATTTTGTATTATACAATAATAAAATACAAAATAGTATAGGGACAATAAAGGAAAATGTACTCAAATGTTGAATTTAAAATAAATTATTTGTTTTGTAATAATTTTATTTTTTTCTCGTAATACTTTATCACTATATTAACTCATTGCAGTACCTGAATTCCTACCCGTGAGGAATTCCCCTCCCCTCACCCGTTGAAAACCACCGTACTATAGTAAACAAGAAAACACTTTATGTACATAATACGCTTGCACAATTATGTCTACTGACAAACTGGCGATTAAAGATTTTTGGTCCAACTGATTTTTTTCTTTAAGAATATAATTTTGTTATACGTATTATGTAGTGGTGTTCAAAACCAAGTATCTATATCTAGATTTTATATTTTTGAATGTCGACGATAGAAAACGAGTGGCTTATACATAATAAACATTATTTTTTTCGATACTCATCCAATTATAAATATTTCCGTGTTATATGTCTAGACCGTCGTGTGATACCTGTCACGAACTTAGATATAAGTACCGACTTTAAAAAATTAACGCGAATATATATATGTAGAAAAGTGTGATTCTCACGATCACATAATATAATTATACTTAGGTATGTCTAGTATTACAGGATTAAAACGTACAGGTATATTATGATAGATGCTTAAAATAACTAATAATTACGTATAGCCGGTTGTTTTGAAAGAGATCATCGTCATCATGTCTATAAAATATTGTATACTAAATATGTATAGATACGATCTCGTTGTATATTGTACGCTCGGCACAAGTGTATTATATTATTATTATTGTGGAAAAAATCTTGATATAACGATTTGTACGGTTGAAAAAAATATACCGTCTATAGATACATACCAAAGGATAATTTTGAAATACAAGTGTTTTATTTATTTTTTTTTTTTTACTAGCTATTAAAAAACAGCGGCTAATTAATTTTCTCTGATTCTATTACATATTATTAGATAATTAACTATACCACTACATATAGGTACGCTGCGTCCAGACATAGCAACATTTTCCTTTCGGTATCGCTTCACGGCCTTCGTTGCCTCGGGCGATAAATACGTTTCCAGACGATACAGCATTTGTTTTTTGATTATTATGATTTTATAAATAATCTAAATATTAAAAAAAAATTATAAAAATAACTTCTGATTCCGCGCGGTTTTGCCAAAAAACACGTCCACGTAGACGAGCGGCTTTTCTTTGATGTAAACCGTCTACTAGGTCGATCAGAAATTTTGCTCGTGGCATCCAAAAACCTGCAGAAAACGGATTTTTGATGTCACGCTCATGCCGCACGGCTGTGCTGCGTAGCGAAAACTACTTAGTCTGGACGCGCCTTATACAAAACTTTTAATACCTTAACTGATGCATCCACAACACGATATATTATAATATATACGTATAATACTATAGCTGCATGTCTACGTCCTGTACCATACTAAACTCAATACATATTTATATATATATAACAATATTTATATTAGACACTGGCTATAAAAATTGAAATATTATGCTATAGGTGTATACTCTATACGCGCAATTTGGAGGGATGACTTAGTCCCTCCAGCATTAAAATTAGCCATACCAAAAATATGTATTTTAATTGAAGTATTAAATCCTTTAAATTACCAATCTAATCTACACAATACAGTAAACGTTGTTAAAAGAAATTATTTTTTTAAAGTTTAAACAATTATTCATTATTTGTGTGTTTTTCATAGTAGATATCGAATCCACGCACTGAACATAATATAGATTTGATAATAGTATTATAAATTACGAGGCAAATTGTTATTTGTTTAATAATATTTTTCTTTTTAGTAATAGATATATTTTAATATAGGCATTAAACGTATTAAATGTAGAAAAGTGGGTAAAGAAAAAAATGATCATCATTTTATGCTCTATGAAATTTAGTAATTAAATTGGGAAAAATATTAGAAGAGAGATGCAAAAGTGTAAAAGAAATGTCTTAATGATATGAATATAATTAGAAGGGGTACAAATAATTTCTAAAAAGAAGAGGGACTCTGTCCTTTGCGTCCTCCCTCAATCCCATCACTGAATTTATATTATATTAGGTACACAAAGTAATGTATTTTAAAGGTATTTGAACAAGGTGTGTGGGGACAGAGACCCCCATGGATCTATTTCATTTTAAAATATAAAACCCCTTCAAGTGAAAAACTGAAATTGCATCTATGGTATACTCTGATCAGCGATAAAACATGCACCGCGGACCGAAAAAAATCGGTTCTTTTACACAGCTCCTCCACACGATTTCCTGTCATAGGGGAATCGGTTTTGATGGCAGGGTGACACGAGGGGATGCGCAAAATAGGCGTGTTCTCTCGCTGAATAGAGTATAGTGTGATTACTGCATCGATTGAATATATTATATATATAATATATATAATATTATATTTTCATATATATTTAATATGTTAGGTATTGGCAGTGTTCAAATTGGGAAATTTAAAGAAATGGAACTCAAATAGAAATTGAATATTAATTTAATACTAAACCAACAACATAACTTAAACAACATTTTTTAATTATGAGTTAGGCATTGGTACCTATTTAATATGTTATACAATTGAATATAATATATAAAAAAAGAAATATTTCGTTGGCGTTTAATATTTTAATACCACGTACCCATGCGTTTTTTCAGGAAATTTAGTACGGGAATGCTAATTAAAATCAAATGCTAGTTTAGGAGTTGAGTTTTCGTGCGTCCCTTCCCCCCCCCCCCCCCAATTCGAGCACTAGGTATCGATGCATAGTACCATAATATTTGATTAGCCTTCCAACTTTTCAATCGCGTCCGAGCTATTCCTAGGAATATTAATAATTTAACTACTCGATATTGATATTATCTTGTGTAATCATTGGACGGATCGTTTGACCGTGATAACGGTTATATATCTTTAAAAATGTTATTTTATTTAAAACCTCGTCCTTTAGCTGGGCGACGGACTGATATAATGGTCTCACAGTTTGCCTCGGCGTATGTATCAATTTTGATTTTTATTGTTTGGTTCTATACTATAGGCTATGATACAGTAAAACCTCTAAAATATACCGAATATCGCTTGGTCGCTGATATTTTAACTGATTTTAGGGAGTGTTCGGCGTTTAGAGGTGTCCGTTAGGAGAGATTTCACTGCGTTATAACAATGTGTATCGTCAATCAGATGCAAACATGAACTTCGCATCAGTCGTCAAAAACAGTGGTGGTTATTAAAAACCGTAACGATTTTAATGATTTTATACCATTTATTTATATTGCAAACCAAACGGCGTTTGTGACGTCCGTCCAATTTACACATAT
This sequence comes from Pentalonia nigronervosa, assembly GCA_014851325.1. Classification (NCBI taxonomy): domain Eukaryota; kingdom Metazoa; phylum Arthropoda; class Insecta; order Hemiptera; family Aphididae; genus Pentalonia; species Pentalonia nigronervosa. The sequence continues at coordinate 99,911 of JACXSJ010001082.1, read as the reverse complement.
CGTCATCCCGGAATTTAGTTTGAAGGACCAGTAGGTACAGAAAAATAATATAGTTTAAATAAACGTAGATGGTCAAAAAGTAAGCGATCATATTAATTTCTCACTCCGATATGAGAATATCAATATTTTTACATTGAAAACAGAACTCCAAATAATACATAACTTGCGTTCCGCGTGTACAATATATAAAATTAGAAGATTTAAAGATCTTATTTAAAATGTTTAAAATCTGCACAATATTATGTACCTATGGTATAGTAACATAATAATGAAATACTAACTAAAAACATATGTAATATAGCTATAGGTACCGCTTTTCAATGCATTTAAAAATAATAAAACAATTAAGTACACGCGTGCACGACGCTCGTACGATGGAAATGTATATTTAAAATTAAAACATAAGTATGTGTATGTTTGTCCTTATCGCGATCGTCCGAAATGGAACGAAGTGAATTTTCGAGTGCACGCCTATAAACATCATCATAATAATAATATTATATTTTATTATATATATATATATGTACTCGCGTTACCCGAGGGCTATTCCGCAATAATTATTATCGTGAGCATCTGCATGTACGATCTATCGTTTGCGGTCACTGCTTGTGCGGCAATTGCGTGTCGTGAAATTAAAAATAAACAGTTTGGATTACGATAATAATATGATCGAGACCGGCGTAGATCGCCAAAAAATTCGAGTTACGGCGTAAAATAAAAAAAAATAAATAAACCCACGATTAGAATAATATGTATTTCAATAATATAAGCAATAAAAAGTTCAAGAAACTATATATTTACGCTATGTAAAATATATTATTATATACGTCTTATGGGTGGTTTTTTCTATCACCCTTTCTAGACAAAATAAAAGTATGCAAATCCCTCTCCCCTTCTACTCCGAAATAAAACTATTTTTACGGTTATATTATAATATTTAAACGACCAATATCAACTCGATTCATAATTTTTGTTCATCTAAATCAAAATATCAATATAAACGTCACATGCAGTGTCGTACACAATAGGGTGTTCCGATGATGTAATAGTATGACACCCTCTTTGGCGCATAGTATATATAAATTATTTTATAATTAGTATATAAAAATATAAATATCATTAATGTTATTTTTTCTACTAAAACTATAAGATGATATTTCATACCATTAAAATTGCTTACTGTTTTATTATACAAAATTTCAATATCATCATAGCTATAGTTTTTAAAGTGTATCGCACAAAGTTCCAAACGACAACTGTTTCTTTATCATAAACAACGTATTTTAACTACTGATAACCTACAACTAAAAGCAATTTTTTTTTTTTAAATATTATACATATGTTTTGGGAATATTTTGTAAGTATTCGGCTTTAATACGTTTCGGCTAAAATACTGTTGACTGTGATATTTGTCGGCTACAGGAATACGGGTCGACTGAAATATTTTTGGCTATTTTACGTGCATAATAAAGTAAATATTTTACTACCATATTTCGATGACAACTCCTTAAAAAATCCTAGACACGCCACCTAATACATGCGAGAAATCACATTTACATTGAAATAACTCATCCAGTACTCCTCCTCTTTAATGGCTTAATCTAATATCGTATCAAACTATAATAGTCGAATTTGGGTTTATGCATTTGGGTCGTTTGCGACGTCGTCCGAATTACTTAAGCTGATTGGCTGCTGGATTGATGTATCGTCGCAAGTCTTACTTCATATGTAACATATTCACAGTTAAATTTAGGAATTAGCCTGCCAGCAGTAGCTAACCTAACCAGCAGCATATCACGTTGTAGAGTCATTCCTTCGGTATTGATCCGAAAATCAACGTTTTGGTATGTTTATATGACTTCGATATTGGACTTACGCATATTATGTCATAATCCCTACATAATATTGTACGTCTGCATAAATACCAGAACACCACAAGTCCAAATCAGACTCGTCGGACTTTGTGGTTTTTTGCTGGATTTTATTATTTGTTTATCTGAAGCTCAACCAGTGTGGCGGGTGAGAGGTACGGTGAGTAAAATTGTTATGGAGATACCCTCCACTCTCCGCATTAATCAACTTTACGATTTTTTTTTTTCAAATTATGTTCGTTTTTAAAAGATTCAATGCAAAATAACAATTTTAACACTAAAGATTTATAATTATAAATCTCTATGAGGAGGAAAATCCCCCTTCAAACCATCACCACCCTTGAAAAACGCCACTGGCTTTATCTGTTGTGCGCGATTTCGGGACGCAGCTACATAATATTGTAATAATGGCGATGACATTGAGTTCGGTATAGATTATAATAATAATATATCGTTATAATATACGAGACACGGGATTCACGATATTATTCGGCGGTATGGTTCATAAAATATTTGACGAGAGTCCGGAAAAATCGGCCACTCGAGGGTGAAATTCTAAAGACAAAAATGTACATAAAAAGGATATTAATAGTAATAATAATCGTCATCGTCGCCGTCGTTTCGCAATAAAGTGCCGAACGAGTCTCTCGTGAAATTCCGACGGATGTGTAATACATAAAATTATTATGTATGTACGTACATAATTCAAAACAATAATATTATATTATATTATATTATATTTCGACACGCCACTGCACTGCTGCAGCAGTACACACCGTGTAATAATGATACGATTTAATAATATATTATTATGTGCATGTAAATAATTGCAAGTACCTATTAAAGTTTAACAATATTTTAATATGACGTATAATATCGTATCACGCGTGTGTAAAATACGAGTATGTTGTCGGTGCGCGTATAGTGTGTACAATAATAATAATATAATATGTTATCATAGCACATAATATTATTATAATAACGCGTAATATTATTATTTATGTCGTACAAATTTAATGTGAGCGAGAGCGAACGCGCACGCGCGTCCAGCCAGCTGACCACTTGGGCGAAAATAGAAACGGCGCGCTATGAAATAATATACGAGCGATTACCAGACAAATTAACGTCTGCGCTGTATATAGACGCTCGTCCCAAAACGCTCTTGGCTCTTATTATTACTTATTATTATTATTATTATCACTATTATAATCATCATCGTCATCTAACCTTAGCCATAATATTACGCATGTACAATTTTATTATATCATTTATCGTATTATACACACGCCGTGCGAGTGCGTCGGTGGCGCGGACATGATTTTTAATTGGCGGTTGTGGGCAGTGGGACCATTGATAAAAAAAAAAAACCCTGAACTCTGTTCAGCGAGAGAACACGTCGATTCTACGCATCCCCCCCCCCACGCGTCACTTTGCCATCGAAACCGGTTCCCCTATGGCAGGGTGTCGTGAGATCGGAAAGCGCAGAAGAACCGATTTCCGTACTATATGGTAATCATATAAACAATAATAGTCGATAACGTTTATAATAAAAAAATATGTGCTAAGTAATAGAAATGTGTTATATAATCTTTTTTTTTCTTTTATTATTATTTGGTAAAGGCTTCAACAACATATGTTTTTAGCCTGCATATCTTAATATTTAAACACAAAGGTATGAATGCACATTGGAAGTTAATACTAGTATTGAAAAGTTATTTACAGTTTATGAATAAGGTTTATATTGCGGAAAAATGCACTGATTGCAACGGTGTTCTCTTCATTGAGGGCTTGGTGAAGTGTGTAGGGTTGTTGAGGATCTTGCGTACTTCAGCGTGTTTGGGATAGTTGGTGACTATATGTTCTATAGTTAGAGTTGCATTACAAGTGTCGCATACTGAAGTTGGTTCCTTCCTGATGTGGTGTGCATGTGTTAGGCGAGAGTGGCCTATTTTAGCTCGGGCAATAGTTACTTCCTCTCTTCTTTTTGTGTCAGGAAGGTATTTTTTTTTTTTTTTAAACAGTTTTACATTTCTCAACTTGTTGGAAAGTGGTATATTTTCCAAAATTTCTGCCATTCATCCATTATTTTGTTATGAATTATGTTAAATGTTTCGAATAAGGATGTGTTATATATTATAAATTCGATCAATGGCATTTTAAAATAATTACCATATTAGTTTTGTGAAGAAAATTCAAAATGTGTATTACGAGTATAACACGGTATAAACATAGTTCTAAGTTTTAAGGACTTTTTTTTTTTTAAAGCTATGTGCATTTGTTTTAAACTTTTAACACGCGTTTCTGGCAAACAACTTTGCCAGTTGTTTTATAAAAAATATACAAATTTAACAATACACAATTAATTTAGTATTTTATTAAATACGTTTTAGTTAAAACATTACTTTATAATATCGTTGTATTAATCAATATAGTACAGCCAATTAGGTAGTACAGTTCTAATCAAAAATATTACAACATAAAAACATCATTTAAAGAATTTGACCTCACTCCGTCCTCACATTCTATCCACCATTATGGACTATACTGTGGTAAGCTTAGGTTATATATATATTTTTTAATAAGTACCTATTATAAAAAAAAAACGCAAAACTATAATTCATGCGTTTTTTGGGAGATCGTCGTGCTGCGTAGTGATGACTATATACGGTTTTAAAACAACCGTATATTTCGAACACGGTCCAATGCGCACGCGCGAGACATACTTTATTTCGTGACAAAAAAGACACACGGCAGTATTTTATTAAATAGGAAATACAGTATAACCTGCCCAGGTAAATGGTATACGTTTTATGTACAGTATATGTACACGCAATATAACGACGTGGCGGAACATGGCGATAAATCTGCTTTTCGGAATTACAGGAGGCATGCATATATCTATTTATCAGGGGAAAAAAACTTTTAAGGATTCAGCGTGCGATAAAACACATTGATTATAGTATATGGGGATAATAAGATTTTTAATGGTTTCTTTGAACGGTTTATTTGTATATATATATTATAAATAAAAAACGGCAATTCCCGATTACTTAAAAACAATTCAACCGGATAAATATAATAAATCATATATATAGTTACCTACGTATACCTTACATATATAACATAATTTATTTGTTCATACTGCGTACACAATTTTACTCACTTAAAACTGAAAAAAAATGTTCCACTTTTCACAAAAAACGTATATTGTACGGATGTTTTTGTGAAAACAAAGTTATTTTTTCTAGAAATGAAATGCCATTATGTGCTTGTGTATATATTATTATAATATACATTTACTTCCTTTATATAATTTAATTTTTCTTTTATCTCGGGTTTACAGTAGTATATACAGTAGTCGGTGTAAAGACTTAAACATTTTATTATACGTATGATGTATTCGTGTATTAAATGAAATGAAATTAAATTCGTATAGTTTCTAAATGGTACCTACCTCAACAATTATTGTTCTCAAATGTATTTCTAAACTATATACTTGTACAGTTGTAGTTTGTATAGTTGTATCCACCGCAAAAATAATATTATTATACTCATAAATGCATAGCTTTTTTTAATATAAAATAATATTACGTTTTATTCTTTAAATATTCATTGTAGCATAAACTAATTTCGACATAAAAAGTAACTTTTCTCTATTTATCATATCAAATGTCCGTTGCATACAAGTCAAAGTTTTTATAACTTGATTATTGAAATGTTAACTGGATGATATTCTTAAAATTCTACCGTGTTTAGAGTAAATTTAATTAAACCGTAGGAGACGTAGGAAGGTATTCAAACAAACGGTAGGTACATATACATATAACGTAGAAAATTATGTATTCACCACGTGGACCGCGTCTATTATTTATCTTTGTGTCGTGTTAATATTGGCTGTTATTAGTGTTTAAAATAGGACAATAATACCCAGGATAATGTTAATATTCTTAAGGCAGGTTGCATTAATATTGAAAAACGTGACTATGGTTACTGTGGAACCATGTCCCGTAATTATTCACGTCTAAGTACAGAGGCACCATTACCATGCCTCGTAAATTGTACAGAATTTTATTCACTTAAAACTCCCGAGGCATGCAATGACATTGGGCGTGGTAAATGTATAAGAAAATCAATTATTAATGTTATTTTGATTGACTTCAAATGAAGGGAAATGACGAAAAAACTAAACGTTTTATGCTCCGACAACTGAATTAACTAAAATGTTATATTTTTTTTATAAGTTATTCCTTGAGTACACCTACCTATGCATAAACATTATAAACATTCAAAACGTGGTAGATTATAGAATTCGATTATAAATATCACTTGGATATATTTTATGCTGACATAAGAATATTTGAAATCATATAATATAGGGAATAGTTTAATACAAACGTGTTACTTATTAGATATTTAAATAGCTTTTCGTCATAAAATTCAGTCGAGCTAGATAGAAAACCTTATTAAAAAAAAATAAAAATAACGATAGATCTTACACGATTTAATTTATTGTTGCCGATAAGAAAAATTTTTATGGCTATAAATAATAATATCACACGTTATACTAAAGTTTACAATTTATACTTATAATTAAAATTTAAAATGCTTCATTAACTCCTGTAATATTGTGGTCTTAATGTTTAAACATTTTTATCTTACACTACAGCCAGTATTATAAACTTTATTTTGATAACTTTAATTATTTTTTTACTCATCAAAATTGTTTTTTGTTGGTCGACATTAATTGAAACTAGTGAAATGAAATAGATACTTGAAAAATATTTTGTAATTTTATTGTAGTTCCCTGTGTGAAATCCAATTTATATGAATTAAAAAATACTAAGTGACAATCTTTTAGATGTTGGATAAATAAATTATTTTTAAGACGTAGGTGTACATTTTTTTCATTTATGTTCGTTTTTAATAGATACATTGTACATAAACAGACTCTTAAACAAATTTTAATCTATTTTTGAAAATTATTTATACAGTAGTATAATATATAATATTGTATGTTTAAAAAATACAAAACAAAATGTATATTCGTTTTTTTAATTTACCAACTAAAAATTATTATGAAAAGTATATAATATGTAAATTGTTTGAGTTATTTAAATTAATATCAACATTTCTTACTTGAGATATTTGAATTATTTTTCTTATTTCAACACATATTAATAATGTAAATTAATTCGAAAGAAAAGTTTTGGATTGTATATTAATAAAACAAATTAATTATTTTAAAAACAAGAGTATATTTTTAAAAAATATAGTGCTTTGTGATTGGCAGTGTTTCAAATTTACATTTTCTAAACTAATCGTATTAAAATTTATGAAATTCTGAAGTGTAAATACTAAATAATATTATAATATTTAAATCTAAAATGAAAATAAACGTAACAAAAAATAAATAAATTTATAATTTTCGTGTATGGAATTATTTGAATAATTTACACGAGGAACAAAAAATGGCATGAACAATAAAATGCATCCAAAAAAAAAATATTAAAAAACGATTGATTTATATATATTTATAGACAAATCTTTCACGCAGAAAAATGTGTTTCCTATCTTCATAAAATGCGATCCCTCTTTTCAAACAACCCTGTGGTATTGTTGACAGGATTTTATTCTCTGTCACAGCCATTTCTCTTCGTCTTTTGTTTATTTACTTTACACGTGCTTTGAGTATTGAATTTTAGTGATGTATACATATATTTATTTATGGATCGAGTTGCATATAAACATAAATGTAAACTTCCAGCAATTAGGGGCGCAAAATACATATTGTTATAATATGAGTTCTTGTTATTTTACGTTCCATTATCAATATCCAATAGGTATTAAAACCGCAAATGTCAATATTTTTTGATAAATATCATCGTAATTTTCGAAGGAAAATATTGTTATTTGTTAGAGATGCTAAAATATGGTATTTATTAATTTTTTTTTTTGTATTGAACCTTGAGGTAAGTGCCTTAAATTATCGGAAATTAAACACAGATTATGAAACTAACGACCAATTTTAAAATGGTTTTATAATTTTAAAACCCACAATAATACAAAAATTGAGTCTTCTTCAAAGAATGTTTGAACCTATAAAAATATTAACTGATATAATAAATACTAAAATATTGCATTCATAGTGTTTTTAATTTATTTATGAATTGGTAATACCTATATTTTACTTCATAAAAAGTATCTATATAATGTTATTCTCATTGTCTGATTAAATGTGTATTGTTCAATGATAAAAATTTCAAAAAATAAAAAGTAGAAAGTTGTTTTACAATATAAAAACCGCCAACAAGAAAATTAAAAAATTATATATAATTTAAACTTTAAATATAGGTAACATGTTTAAATCTAAATCATCAAATAATTAGATATTAGGGAATGAACAACCATCAGTTATAACTTATATTATATTATGAATGTATCATACCATATCTGAACACCCACTTCACAAATGTCTAACTATCACCTTCCATATTATCCACACATTTGTTTAAAATTATTAAGCCATTTTAAAACCGGTTATTAGTTTTATAACCTGTGTTAAATTTTTGATAATTAAAATTACTGGAAGGTTCAATATGATATAATACAATTAAGTTAGGTAAGAAAAAAATACCGTAATTTAACATCACTAATAATAATTAATAATTTTCTTTTTATACCGTCTGTATAAAAAAAATTGTATACCATATGTATAATAATTAATAATACCTCGTATAATATAAACTCACATATTTTTTGCTATCGAAATTTTATTTGTATTGTCTGTTACTAGTTCTGTATAATAATTATAAATTACAATTATCACACTTATTCCAGAATAACTTCTTGTTGCACATTGGGTTGTCTACTATTTTATCTAACACATATACATACCAAATAGTTCAAAAACAGTATTTTTTATCATTATTTAAACATTTTTATATTACACATTTTTATTACTTTTCAACCAAAATGTTGATTTTTTTTTATTTGATTTAAGTGAAGGAAAAATGTATATTTTAAATTCTAAGTTGAATAAGTCAATGGAAATATTGATTTTACAATGTTGTATTTTTTTTTTTATTGTGTATCTGACGTCATTTTTAAGGATTGTTAACAATTTTTCTATATTATGTGATTCAACGCCCCTTTTTATTTATTAACTTAGTTAATAGGCATTTCAAAAATTTGCTAGGACTTGGATCTTGTATGTATATTATTATATCTTATTATACACAATGTCTCAATGTCATTTCTAAATATTTAAATAAATTTGAAGCTATTGTCTACTATATAATTATACATTTATTATTACAGTGACCTATTCAATGATGAAGTACACTCGACACCTTACTATACGGCAAAGGGAGTTTTATTAGTATAAAACGGTTGTACACATACTGTAAATTACATAATACTTTTTATTTATTCAATTATATATATAATATAATTCTTAAAAGAATATATCAATACTGAATATTAACAATGATAAGTTTATGGATAATAATTTCATTTTTTAGTTATAGTTTTTGAGATGATTGAACTGTCATAATTTGTGAGTAAACTGACTGTTCAGAGAACAAATAAAACTGAGTCAATAGACATAATTTACATTTACCTTCGTAAGATACATTTATTTATATTTTATAGTAATATAGTATTATACGCTCCTACCAATAAAAAAAAAAAATCTGATTTTAAATTATTCTATGTACAAAAGAGTTCTTAGTAAAAGATATATTAACATTCATCAGATAATTTAAAAACATATAATATAGTTTGTAGCGATAACAAACATATTGTAACTACACAATTATTAATTAATATAATAAATAATATCAATGTGTTAATATAATTGTGTAATAAATATAATATTATGTAATAAGTGCATTTACTTGTGGTGTTATTTGTCGATTTAAAATAATGAGTTCATTATACTATGTAAATATAATTATATATCTGTAAATTATAAAGCAAGCTGCAGCCTGGTTCAGAAGTAGACTTAAAACATATTACATTTTTTTATAAGTACAACATTTATTATCTACATATTTTATAAATCACTATACAACCAATTTTTTTTTTATTATCCGGTATTATATTATTTACAATAAACAAATCAATATACCTAAGTATTCCGTTCAATTTATAGCCATGCAATTATTTATTCATCTTGAATGTGAAAGGCTTAAATAATATTCGTAAAATAAAAATAATAAGATGACAATGTACCCTATTGTTATGGCTTCCTTTATTATGGGTTTATATCAGAGGGCCAGGTAAGCGTTTCGTTTATTAAATATAAAAGTAATTACTGAATAATATATATATTTTTTAAATTCTATATAAAGCAATATTATCTTTCACAAAAATATATATATATAGATATAATAACAAAAATACAAACTTACGTATATAACATATATTTATTTATCTTAACTATAATAAGCTTATAAAGTGCTAAGAAAAATACTTAGTGCTTGTTTAATTTTTATAATATATATTACATACATTATATAACGAAAACACTTTAAATTTGTTTTAGTTATTCAAACTTTGTAAAAAAAATATTAAATAACAAAGGAAAAGTAATCCAAAGAAATTATTTTACAATACATATTTCAGACTACCTAAATTTAAATTCTACTTATATTTATATCAAATTTTTAATTTTTAAAAGTTTTATTAGCTTTTAAATTGAATAATAATATATATTATATATATAATTTTGGAGAATTTTATCTTCCAAGAATATATTTAATGAGAATAAAATTTATATGTGTTCTTCATATTTCATTTTTCGAAAAAATAATAATTTATCTGGGCAATGCCAACGCATAATATTATTAAATAGATGAATATATTATTGAAATAATAATTGATGAGTGATAGGTGGCAACTGACGACATGTTTTAAGGAAAAGGATTACGAGTGACATAAAACCAGTGCCTGAAATCAATTTTGTTGGATTTTCGGAGATGGTGACAATTTCCGGACGATTGACAATTCAATAAACAACATTTCGAGAGTTTGAACAGAGAGCGGTGAATAAGTGATGAATTGTAGAGCTTAATTATATCTAACCGCTATAATTAACGACGAAAATCCAAATCGAAATTTTCGATATCACAAATACAAATATTTAGATTTATAATTAATACTGCTAAATTAAAATATGATAATTTGTGTTATTTGACAAACTGACCTCATTAAATAATTTATTATATTACGGCGTAAAAAATTTAATATTTTTGAAAAATATTATACAATTATTTATAAACAAATGATTAATTTCCGATAGTTGGTATTTGACCCAGGTCTATTAGAATGATCTTCTATATTATTGTAATAACAGAGGATTTTTTGATTTCGTAGTTTGAATGAAAATTAGGATGTATTATTATTTTTAATTAAAGAACATTCAGAAAAAAAACTACCACCATTGAATTCGTAACCCAATACATTCATCGCTCCACTTAGGTTAGGAAATATGTCCCGAAAAGATTAGTAGATATTATCATGTCTTTTTAATTTAATATAATATTTTTGAAACTTAAAAAAAAATCAAATCCATCAAATCTGATATAATGACGTGATTAAATTAATTAAATTATTTCAACGTAAGTACAACAATGAAGTCTAAATGTAAATACTAGGTTGTGAGCAAGTTATTTCCTATTTTACATTTGTGAATCGCGTCGATTTTAATTATGTTTTGGGCAATGATAGATGTCTATTTATCACTGAATAAAAACAATATTCTCTGCATATTTCATGTTAAATTATAATTAAAACGTGGTTTATAAGTTTATTAATAGGTTTTCAATACCGAATACATTAATATAAAGTTTTTGGAAATATTAACACATCATTATTAGTTTTAAACGAAAAGGAAATTAAACCAAAACTTTTAGAATGCTTAATTTAAGACGTAAAGTATCTGAAACTCATACCTTTTTGTATATATAACCAATATATTTTCATTACCACCATGAAACAACAAACTGTTTTGTATTGTATTATAATAAATATTTAAGTTATATTTTATTTTGTATTCATACCTTTATAATATGTATTTACAACGCAAACGTATTAGTGTCATATTCATTATTAAATATTTAATTTCTAAAAAATACCATTGATTAAAGACTAACTATAATCAATGGTAATACGATGTGCAAATAATTTAAATTTTATGCCACTATCATAAATTTGTTTTTATATGTTAATAAAAGTTAATTTATAATATTTGTTTAATCAAAAAATATATATTTTGATAATCTTTATTTTAAATATTAGTAAATGTTCATTTATTAAAAAAATATTGTAATTAAATTAATATAAATGGGTACTAGGTATATCTCGGAAATAAATTTAATTATAATTATTGTAATTTAATAAAATGGATTATAGAGGCCAGTTTATTGTATAAGTTGATTTACTTATATAATAATAACAATAATAATAGATTAAAAATTAAATATAAAACTACAACAGATTAGAAAGATGATATATCATCTACAATAGTTTATTTTATTTTTATTATTTATTTACCTAGTTGTTTTAACATAAGTTTGACAATAAGGCATTCAGTGTTATTAGAATACAATAAAAATTTACAAGAGAAGAAAATGGATATCTAGGTAGGTGTACATACACATTATTGGTATATATTTTATATAATTATTATATAAAATATATTATATATTAATTATATATAATTGGTTTTTATTCTTTGTTTATATCGATTTAACCTATCCTCTGAAAAACTGAAATTTTTCAGTTTTTCAGTATTTTAAGTATAAATTTAAGTTAACTTTATTATATATTTTCCGTTGTTTCTTGGAATTATTTCTATTTCTTATTTTCATTTATATTTCATTTACCTATATTATAGATTTAATGGAATAGTTAATTTTTGTTGTAAGACAAAAAACAAAAAAAAAAAACTCTAATTTTTTATTTTTTAAAGAAAATTCATAGGCATTTTCAATTCTGAATAATACGTGATTTCTACTAATATTTTACCAAGTTCACAAGGTTTATCATATTTAAACATGCTATATATTTTTTTAAACTTATTTTAAAGAAATATAATACCATATTACTTTAATCTTATTTATTCAGATTAATCAAATTGAATATTTGAATCTGATAGTGTAATATATGTGCATGAATAATCTAGAAGTCTATTTTTTTCAAGGTCAACGCCAGGAATCAATTTACTTTTTACTCATATAATTCCATCATAAATTCTCTTCGGAATCTCTATCAATTTTGTTATATTGTATTTATTTTACATTACATTTTTACCGTTTTATCATTTTGTACATAGCACCTCAGTTTAATCCATTACTGTGACCTTTATTTCTGCAAATATTGATGTATATATACACTATAGTCTCGTAGTTACTGTAGGTTTTGTCATCATAGCTTATCTAACTTTTTAAGGTGTATAGAACATATTTACAGATATATATTACGTATTCTTCAGTGACCTTTTCATAGCACGTGCTGACACTAAAAAATCACTAACTATTGAAGGTTGACGCTTTAATTTTTTATTGTATAATAACGTCAGGAAATAACTTACATCGTTTAACCGTTGTACGTCTTGTAATCTTACTGATTTTCAAGAAAAATGATTTATATTATGTTAATTTTATTGTGCATATATTATAATATTTATGACGAGAAAAAAAAAATTAAATATTAATGTTTCGTTACCATCATAAACATTTATTTTGAGTCAATCATATTATAGACTTCTATAGTATAAAAGAATTATTATTTTGTTATTTCTGATGATAGTACATTCGTGATTTATTATAATACGATTAAAAACATTCGGGTAGATAAAAGAAATTCGTTAATGTCATATGAACACATAAATAAAATCAACTATGGTGTAAATATTTAAATGTTTTAAAACCATTAATTTAACAACAACGCGACGTATATTTTACTTCAATAACAAAAAAAAAAACATTTTAGACTTTAGGACAATTTATGTAGCATTTGTACATGCACGTACGGATATAATTGAAAATTAATATAGGTATTAGGTAAGGACAATATGGTATGTATGGTAGTCATTTAAAATTTCAGTATAAAAGGACTTAGCTTTCAATTTAGAGTATTCCACAAAGATTTACTCATTTGAAATAGTCAAGGAATCGGATCTATTTTATTTTGACACTATACACTATTCGTAAATCCTCGTTTATGTAGATACATAGTAATTTATTTTCATGAATACGAAAAATGTTATTTTTTTTATAATAGCTAAACATTAGAATTTTTACTATTTTAACTTTTAAAATATTCATTTCCGTCTACTAAATGTCGAGACTAATTGCATCACTGAGTCTGAAAAATAAGAATAAAAAATAAATAAAATTTTAAAATACATAATTTATTCCATGTTTGCATAATTATAGTATATTAGCATAAAAAGGTAAGGTTATATTTTAAAAATAAAGATTGTAGCATTAACAATTTGACCTAATACTTTTTTATAGTATTCATAAGGTTAATTTTGAATAATGAAATACAGATTTCCAATTTTTAACATATTATTTATCACAGTGATAAACTCATCTGTTTCACTTCCCAAGACCGAGTTTCCTGAGAATTTAATTTTAATTAGATCATTATATAAAATAGGAAATGTTACAAGAGCGTTTGTCTATTTCTGATAATTGAAACTATCATTATGCATTAACTAAACAATTTTGAATGGGGTTAGATAAGCTATAAGTTTTATATATTCTTTGCATTTTTAACCTTCCTATAAAGTAGAACCTATACAAACAAACCTCTTGATCCGCTGCGTATACTGCATACTATATATATATACATTACTAAATGAAACTTTTGGAGCACATTTACATACCTAAAATATATTTACAGTAAACAAAACACTTTATTGCATCATTTTCTCACTCTGCAAGGAATTTAAAATGTTAAATATTTTAAAAGTTATCTTATTTATTTATTCCTTTTAATTTATATAATTGTAATATTCAACACAAATACATGTCAGGTATTTAAATTAAAATATTGAATACTTTTTGAATAGTTTTAAAACGATAGGTTCCGATTCCCATAGGTAGTCCATCATCGAACGGAACTGGCTATTTATTATGAATCTATGCAGACCTTGCCTGTAAGAGTATATAATTTGCTTTATTACAGAGGTGTGGACAGGAATTGTCATTAAGAAGGTATATATTCATCATTTCTAAGCTAAGTCGCATGATAGTGCCCCCACACACACGCTAAAAAACGAATTAATTTTAATACAAAACAAATTATTTTTAAAATGTTATTTCTTTTTAATAATATTCATTTTAAATAAACCATCAAAAAAAAAAATTATTATATATATAAAAAAGGTCATGGGATGATTCATTTCCCATATATCCGTCGCGTGTACGCCCATGCTTCATTAGCCATAAAAATCTTTGATAATATTAATAATACCATAAACATAAGTTATATCATATTGTTTAAATGATTTGTCGATATGTGAACAGTCCATTCAAAGAGTAAGAAGTGCAAGGAAGGAAGGAAGTGCAACTATTTCTTTTTTTTTCGATTTACGAACAAAATAAAAATTAGGTCATTAATTATTTATAAGATAAATCATGTGGAAAAAACGAATTTAATGCCAATTGTTTCAACTCAAAAGTTGTGCGAAAAAAACACATACCAAACACACATGTGTAAAATGTCACTTTCTCGGTCGGCGGCGGCTGTTATATAAATTATCGTTTAAAGCGGTCCGAATTTTATGACGAATCAAATGCTTAAACGACCAGGGCACATGGGGAGATTATCACATTTATAACAAAAGCTTTGAAACCAAACATCCTCCGAGGGAATTTCCAATGACGTTTGTTTGTAATTATAAAATGTTCCAGCTAAGTTTTCTTGACATCCGTCTCTGTCGCTTCCATTCCTTTAAATCCGCCACCGATTTCACCCTTCTGATTATTAATAATTTTATTATTTTAATTGAACCAACCCTTTCTTGGATCTCCTTTACAATGCGATGAATGGTAAAATTAGATAAAACAGAGTGAAAGACGAATCTTAATTGTTTTAACTACTTATATTGACATAATTGTCACTTCTTACGAACTTTCTAGTTAATTAACTAAACAAAAGTAGAGCGACAAAAATATAAAAATACAAGTCATCAGTTATATTCTTTGACGCAGTTCGTAAAATTTATTGAATAACTCCCATTAATTTGTTTTTAAATTGACTAAGGAAATTATTCACAACGAGAATAAAGGAGTAAAAATATGTAAATAATATATTTTGTCTTAAATTCCCGTGACGAAAATAAAACATTGCATTTGACAAAATGTAACTCTGTAATAATGCATCTGAATGAAAAGAATATATTTCATTACTATAATAGCAGAAAAAATGTTTTACGTAAATTTGTTTGTTCTCAACTTAATTACTAAACAAATAACCAGTCTCGGAGTAAATTATATTGCATTGTGTACAATGAAAACCAATGCGAGAACACTATAGTAATGCGTCAATATAGTAATTTAGCTTGACAAACAACTATGTATTATAATTTGGAACTTAGTATATGACTTGCTTTCAGTTCATTATGTCCAACTACCCACTGCAGGACACTAACTACTGAAGCAATAAAAATGAAAACGTTATTTATTACAAATATTGACCCGACGAGCTCGTATTCTCAACCAATACATTCATTATTTTTCGAATCAAAAACACTTTTCTATGTTAACGACTACCCACTACAATTGGCGTCATCGTTTGCAAACAATGTTCTAAAATGATTTCAAACGGTAAACATTTTTCGATCTCGACAGCTGTATAAGTTCAATAAGTAAAAACAAGCGAGATATTTTATAAATACTATTTGTGTTTATTTGAATTAAAATAAACAATCAATAAACATTAAATATTCGCGCCAAGACAAATTGCCTTCGTCCATTATAAGAACAGAAAAAAAGATAAATTTAAATACATTTTATTTTACAATTAAATCGTTTGCTTATCATACAGTGACTGAACAAAATAATCAATTATTAATTTTACAATAATTAATTTTTTAATAATATTTTCTTTGGCATAAAATACCGATACGATTATAAAATATAACTCAAGATGAATGTTTTATTATTTGTTGACTATCATGTATACTATCATGTATTGTATATATTATAAGTTTATAACGTACTAATATAAATTTTAAAAATTAAAACATTATGTTTTATAATGTTTAAATTCTTCATAATTATTGAATGCGTTTTAAAAAGATATTTGATTTAATCACTGTTTTTTCCACGTTGGTAGGTACGTTTAATTTATAATACAATGTTTGAATTTAAATTAAGTAGATACCTACCTAAATAAATACCAATACGAAATTCATTTAATATACATAAATGCATTATAATATACTGTATATTATACATTAATTGTATCTCATCTGAAAGTTGTTGAAACTCCAAAGTTTAATGTTTAAAATTTAAAGCTTATTTCTTTTTTTCGTATTTTTAATGGCATAAACACACATATATATATATTATTATGAATATTAATCGAAAATTCCTTTTTAATTATTTAACCATATAGTAAAATAATATAGCAATATAATAAGTTTTTGCACATACAATATTTTGTAACTAAATTACGAAGTAGATCCGATTATGTTCTTTAGTTTAAACAGTAATAATTCGTTGATCAACAAGCACGTTCGCGTGGGTGTATTTAGCGCTATATGTTCAATTATAATTGATGTAAAGTGTTTTAAACTTATGTGGATTTTAAAATAATTATGACGTCAATAGTCCATTTACCATACTTGTTAAAGTTTTTCGCATTTACGAAAAATCTAAACTGTTTAATCGTATTAAAAATGAATAAATTAATTTACGTGTAATTTATTTTGGTATAAATATTATAACTTTGCATTTTCTGCGACGTCATCTTAAAAACATGTAGTTTTATTTGTACCTATCTATATAAAATAAGAGAAGAAGCGTAATAATCACCCAAGTGCAAGAACACGTGCATTTTAATCATTCTTACCTAGTCAAAAAAGAGCTTTTCCCGACTGTGTGTATAAAGAGTGTGTACTAACAGATTAACCATTAAGGCATGATGAGGTTTTTAAAAATTTTATACTCAGTTATTATCGAATAAGTTCAAATGTTTATTTTTGTAATTATTCAGTGTACTTATAATACAAGAGTTTTAAAGAACAGAAAAAAAAATTATAATTCATGAATTAAAAATAATGTTATCTAAATATTATGTTCATCGTTTTTTGTCAGGCACTCGTGCAAACTAGACACAAAATTATTCATGGTCCTTTTAAGCATAATTGGCAAAATCGCTATGATTTTTCTCAACCTTCTATAGTATTGACATTGAAAAAAATTCATAATATACTTCCCTATTTGTTATATACTACCTCTGTGTTTATATTTCATTTTTAACATTTATAGAAGACTGTATTTATTTTTTAATTATAGATTTTGTTATAGTTTTATTTTTAACCAAATGTTTACCCCAATTGTTTAAAAGACTTGATTCTATTTCAAATATGTGAAATGTTTGGTTCATTACATCTTGCAGTTGGTACCTACCTACATTTTAAGTTATTCGACTTCAAATTCTTAAATATTTACTTTCCTTTAAAAATTAAATAAACACCATAAATCAATAAAATATTTACAAGAGCTATACTTTGAATCAGGATAACTATTACATATATGTATGTAAACAATCCAAAATATCTCTCCTACTATTTATTTTGATAAAATATTATTAAGTCAAACTATGTATTTTTTTTTTATTTTGAGCGAAGCGATAAATGTATTGATTTTACAGTGTTGTGTGTTTTTTTTTTATTATTTTTTTTTTGTCTGTCCTCGCGTTTTAGTGCAGTAAAAGTGCTCTAATTTTCTTTATCAGCATCTTTTCTGATAGGAAAATGAATCTAATTGATACTTTGAGAGGTCGAAAGTAAAAAATGCCTAATAGTTTTTAAACGAGCTGGAAAAACAAAAAAAAAATAAGGAAGAAATAGGAGAGTTTTCACAAAGAAAATTTTTAACCAAATTTATTTTTATTTTTTATGTAACAAAAGAAATAATGACAGTAAATACATGAAATTTTTACCTAATATTTATATAAGCATTTTCTATACACCATAATGGTTTCAAAATATTTTGATTTTTTTTTTTTTTGGCTATTTATAAGCGTAATCAATTTTTGGGTTTTTTTATTTTTATAATTGCCGATAAAAAATTTTTCAGTCGGTCAAAAAACTTGTAAATATAATACAATATTCTTCATAACTTTTTGTAAGTGAAAATGAAAAAAAAAAGTTGAACGTAAGTCTCTAATTGTTTTTTATAAAAATCTAAAATTGAAATTTTTGAGAAAATACGTAATTAACACGAAATTTTGCAGTTTTTTTGATTAGAAAATTCATAAAAAATTTTCTATTCTATTATTTGAAAATTCATCACTAAAATCTCTATAAGTTTTTCTATCTTTCTAAAAAAGAAAAAGTTTATCAGAAAATCAAACTAATTATTTATGAGTATTTTAAAATAGACATTGGATATTCACCCGTTTTCTCCGGGAACGATTTTTTTATTTTGATGTAATAATTCAAAAAGGAATATCCGTAGAAATTTGAAAATTTCGCTAAATGTTAAGATTATCATCTTCTATACATCAAAAAATATAAAAATATATTGACAATTTTGAACTATTTGTAGGCCTAAGAAATTTTTGGTTTTTTCAAATTTTGTTTCTTTAAATATTAATAAAAAAAATTTTCGTCAAATTTCTTGAAAATTTAATACATTATTTCTCATAAGTTGTTAAAATAGCAGATAAAAAATAATAAAAATACATAGGCATAATTTTTTTATAAGCATTTAAACTTCAAACTTTGACAGAAATTCATTATCGAACATTTGCAAATTGTTTTGTACTTAAAAATTTATAAAATGTTTAGTTTTTATAGCTAAGAATTGAAAATTTAAAACAAGGTTTTCTATAAGTAGTTTATAATGTAATCAAAATATTTTAAAATAAAAATGTTATAGACATTCTAAGTTCAAATTTGGACTAAATTAGATATTTAAATAAAGAATGACAATATTAGTTATTTCGTTGTAATTTAAAAACATGTTTTATGAGTGCTTGAAACTTTTAAAGTACATTATTATATTTTATACACTCAATTAAATTTTCAAATGCATTGTTTTCTACAAAAATTAATTGAACCTTCTGTATTATTAATAAAAAAATTAATTATTTTAATAGGTAGCAATAATATCATAAAATACACTTAGTTATGTAGGCTGACAAGCTGTCTTTGCTCAGAATCGTTTTTCGTATACAATGATTTTATATCATTGAATTCAGATTTAATACATTCATGAAAGTGATCCACTGTATAGCAGAGCGGACCCACTTGTCAACCTTTTTTTTATTTAATCTGTAACAATATAAAAATAATATGCCATAATGTAACTATGTATAAAAAATATTATTTTTAAAAAGCAATAGTGTATACATTATATTTATATATATTATTTACTCTTCGTTTTTAGTTCTTTAAAATTATTAAAATAAACAATATATGTAACATTTCTACCAGCTCAATTCGAATGAAAAATATATTTTATATATATTTAAAATTCAGTCCATATTATGTTAATTAATGGAATTTCAATGGAAAAAAATAAAATACAAATACAATTTTCCGTATAATAGTTAAATTTACTCAAGTATATATTTCATTCATATCCGATTATTTATAAAAATCAATTTACGCAAACCCTACATACAATTTATTACCCGTTTGACCGTATAATTTAAGAAAAAACCAATCCTAATATTATGTACACTTTATATATTTGAAAAATGATTAATTTTATACATTGTAATAAAATGAGTAGGAAGGTACTTTAATTTATTTATACAATTTAAAATGAACATCGCCATAATTAATCTTATATTGTATAAGTAGGATTTAGAACGTACATTTTATCAATCCTTTCTTCCTCAAAGTTGGAAAAATTGTAATTATTTTTCGTCATTAATTAGTATGAATTTGTGCGATTAAGATTTTAGAGCAAATTCAAAAAAAAACTTCGAGAGATTGATGAAATGTTGTAAAAAGTAAAAACATTTATCTTTTACTAAAAATGTATGCAAGAACAGTGTGAATTTGTGCGCCACTCTTTAACCCTCAAAATTCCGTTCAACACATTTACCCATTCCCCAGCCCCACATCGATAGTAAAAAACTGACCTGAAAATATAGATTATACAATTATATAAAATATATATTATATAATCTATAATAAAATGTTAAAAATTCCAAGTATTTATTTTTTAAATGTACTAATTCTTATATTTTATTTACTACAGTTACAGCAAACTGAATATTACACAATTCTGCAAGTACAAGTTAAATTAAATCATCTGTATTCGCTACATGGTAACCTGTAATATTAAATTATAATAATACTTGAACAAATACCATTTTAATGTATTAATATGTAAATGGACTTTTTAAATCTAATTACTCAATATGAATGTATAAAAATAGAGTTATAAATAGAGTAAAACAAATTTATAAATATTTTGCATATTAATTTCGTTATATGCATTCAAAAATTATTTATAATATATTCAATATACACATAAATAGGTACTTACAAATTATAAATTAAAAATAAATTATTACATTTTTACATTTCGTGTAAGTTTGCTAACTTTTTTGTTTATAATTATGTGTAATTTAATTTTTTAACTTTAAACACTTTTTTAAGTGGTAAATATTCTCTAATTATTATTTGATGGAACCAGCAGTGTATTCAAGGTGATCATGAAGGTAGGAGAGTAAGACGATTTTCGCATTCTCTTAAAATAAATAATATAACTATAGGGTGCTAAATAAAATCGTTTTTAGAATTGATGAGTTTAATTCATTCAAAATTGATCTCAAGTTTTTTATTAAATCAGTGCTTTAGTCTTTAAGATAAGCGTTATTACTATCAAATGTATTTGAAAACTATTTTTTATTAAAACAGCAATTATATTAACTTAAAATTGAGTTGAATAATTTCAATCATAATAATTTTACTCATTATTGTATGATGTTCATTAGTATGTATCATAAATTAAAATACACATTTTATTGATAAAATTATTCACACTTATTTAGGCATATATATTATATATATACAAACAACTAAATATTATAATTGTACCTATATTTAGTTATGGAGTATCTACACAAAATTATTAACTACATATTTTTGTTTAAGACTGCAGGCAAAAATTATTTTTATTAAAAAAAAAAATAGTGTTAAATATTATAAATTAAAAGTACTTATACAAATTATAAGTTATATGAATTATGAGGGGAACTTAAAACTTTATGTATTTGCATATTTCTTAGCCTTTAGGTAGCTGCATATGCAAAATCTGATTCAATACAAATTCGACTTATATTACATAATAAACAACTCAAATCCAAAAATAAATATTGTGTATTTTACATATTTATCAAATTTAAGTGGCTTTTACATATTTAAACATTTTATACGTGTTAACGCGTATTTTGTTAATAATAAAAAAAAATCTAATTAAAAATAAAAAGCCTTCGTGCGTATTTTAAACACTTCTAATATATAAATTCAATATTTATTTTTATCTTGTATACATTTAATGCTAATATTTAAAATTAAGTTTAAAAATTAAATTTTTATTTAATACATATGAGTATTATATTTATTATCGTTTGTTATTAAAATGTACGAATAACTACCCATTTTTTCATGTTAATTACCTAATAAATGTATATTTTATAAAAATAAATAATTGCATTATGTACCTATTGCGTATTCGAAATGTTTTAGTGTATATTATAACATGTGCAGGTATTTCATTGTTTTTTTAACGCATTAAGTTCCGATTATGGACAACAACCGTAAGATATTTATTGTATAATTATTTCTATTAAGAAATTAATTAAGTTCAGTGAAAATGTTGTAAATTCGCTCACCTATAATCTATATACAATGTATATTATTATATTATATTATATTATATTATAGCGTATTTCGAAGTCGTACAGTTTCGCGACACTTTTTGATTTATTGTCTAAGATTAAGCTATCGTAGAATACATCCCGTGTCGGCTTGTTGTTTTTAAAGCTCAGTTTTTTATATTTTATTAGATAACAAACTGACAATATTCAGCAATATGAAACTATCGCTATTTAATTCATCAAAACCCCGTCTGTGACCAAGCGATTGGAATTAGCAATAGATCGCATAAATTGTATATATATTTACGATTTTTTTGTTTTTATCAATATTAATACTCGAAGATTTAACGAAAATCTGAAATCGATTATTACTGATTTAAATATCGAATTAGCATTTATAATTTATTTTACAGCCAATTAAATCGAACAGGCGCGAATTGACGAGAGCTTTGTCTGAATATCTATGGTCAATGAAGCTGTAGATATAACTATCGAAAATGTATTTTGAAAATACAACAAACATTACAATAGAGTATTTTAATTCTATTCAATAATTATTATAATCAAATTTCCAGATAGATAAATAAATAAATAAATAAGTGCATTATTATAATTATTATCTGTAAATAGTTACTCGTACCGGATTTGTATTGTATACAATATAAATAATATTATAATATGTATCTGCAGGTTATCCATCGACATAACACTTTATAATTAAATAATATTTTTCTCTATAAAATAATATGCATCTAACCATATCTTTATACTGACGACTCAAGTATTAACCATTAAAAATCTCTGAGTCCAGTAATTTCATATTATCTATAAGTCATAACGACATAATCAATAATTAATATGCATAAAATACGTAAAATTACAACACAAATAATATTTATAAAAATCGTCGATATTAGTAGATTACTTTAACTATAGAATTAAAAACAAAACTTATTCATTGATATTATTTCTTTATTTATATACTTCATATCCAAAATGGACGATCGGTCGAAACACTATTTGTTTCTTGAGGTGTATTATATACCATTATTCAATGTTTTATCTATTTTTTTCAATCTTTCACAAAACTATATATTGTGCTAACCACCTTGTGCACTCTCAAAAATTGTCATTATAAAAAAGAAATATTTATATAAAAGCGTACCTACCTAATATATGTGGAAATATAGTACTGCGTACGAGAAAAAAATAATAAAAAAGCGCAAAACAACATGAACACAAGCTTATTTAATAAAGACACTTTGTAACATGAACTTTACGTCTAACCTATAATGTATTATTCTGCTTGCGGTAAAATCAACACGCTGATGAAAATTGTTAACTGCAACGAGTCACATGATATTTATTGTAACCCACACATTTTTGGAAAAATTAACCACATTCAAAACCTTGGTTTTCAAATAAATTTGTTATGTAAATTACATGTAAATATTCTTGTAGGTACAATCGTACATAGTTACATTTTATAATTTTATAATAATATACAGTTTATTTTAAACACGAAAACTAATCAACGAATTTTAAACGCCGTGAACTGATGAATATAGGAACACTATTATTTAGAGAAAAAAAAATACGGAATATACCCTGCTCGTAAGTAGTAATCTATCAAGAAGATGTCTTATAATTGTTTTTCCCGAAAAGCGAGTAACAAGTATTTTCATTATATTTCTGCGTTGCATAACATACAAAACGAAACCCATTAGTTTTATTTTTAAGTCTTTGAGAAAATGATATATTTCAAATGAATACAAAATTAAACGAAATCAAAAAAACAATCGAAAAATGGAACAATCCTAAGTCCCTCAAACGAAGAGATCATCTCATACTAAATCGCCACATTGGATAGACCACACACACACTATACACATGTCTATCGAATGAAAAAAGAACCAACAAGAATATGTTAAACATGCGGCTATCCAACTTCTATCAAACATATTATCACAGAATGTAGAGACACACAAGAAGCTCGGCAAGAGTTCGACTTGGCCCCGACGAAGACACCATTCAAAATATTGTTTTATTTACAAAACATATTAATTTGTACAATTTATTTTGAGTAATTTAAGTATTGAACAAGCCAATGGTCCA
Organism: Pentalonia nigronervosa; assembly: GCA_014851325.1. NCBI lineage: Eukaryota > Metazoa > Arthropoda > Insecta > Hemiptera > Aphididae > Pentalonia > Pentalonia nigronervosa. The sequence goes on along the minus strand of JACXSJ010001082.1, from coordinate 74,841 downwards.
GTTATCGAGGTTTTAACCTATAATAAGAAAAAAAGTAAATATATTTCGTTGACAAACCTAAAATTTGTGTTTAGTTAGGGAGGCGCAACGTTTTAATATTTTAGTACAATTTTAATCCATCCAAGTTTAGAAGAAAATATTAGTATTATTAGTATTATTAGTATTATTAATGTTTATTAAAAAAATAAATAATTACAAATCGATAACGAAAGTTATTTGTATCATTTTAAATGTAAGGACACAATATCGTCTTTGATTATATAACAATTATTATAAATATTATTTATAAATTTATGTTCAGATATTCCGATCATACCATATAATCAAATAAAATTTAAATAATAATTACTATGCATATAATATATATAAGGTATGTATTGTCAAGCAGCGAATTGCAAATTGTGAATTTTCGTCTCGCCACACGTACAATAGCGTAATACGTAATTATTTTGTAGGTAGGTAGTCAGAGAATCAGTGGATTTCCACAATTTGTATTTTGTTGGGTCTTAAAGAGGTTCCATGGAGTTGCTGGGTATATTAATGTGCTACTCATCCTTGCAGATAATATTGTCAAGTGTCAACGCTCAGTGATTATATGCTTTATTGTTATACCTACTTTATCAATAGTCATTTATTCACAAAATATTCGCTTAGCTGTCTTTAAATAACGAGGTATTGATTCATATAATTCTCTATTCAAATTTACTTTTCAATTTTCATTATTGTGTATTCACATTTTACAACGAGATAAGTTTAAAAATAATTCGAAAAAGTTAAAAATGTACGGCATAATTATAGTTTCCTATACAGCGTGCAAGCATGGTCCCTCTTTTTTCTTCAATAATGCAGTTATTCTAAATTTGATTTTTAAAATTATTAAATATAATTTACAACAATATAATATTTTCAAATTTTTCAGATTTTTTCACTTTTAAGAAGTGTTTTGTACTCCCGCGGAGATATGAACTTAAATGAAAACCTACGTTTTTACTGTATATTATTAAGTGGATAATTTTTTTAAAAATGTTGACGTATCAGAATCAAATTTCGTAACATTAGTTTTTAAACTATTTAACTTTGTATACCTTAGGATAATAGGTTTCATGATAATGGCTTTGTAAGATATGAAAACTATAGTGATTTGAAAATTTTAGTAATTAATATAAATCTATTAATATTAATAATTTGTAAAAATAGCCCAATTTTTGTAAAACCATTTGGAGGATTGTTATTCTTACTGAAAACATGTTAATAACTGAGAAGCTACTTGTTCTAATTTTGAATTAGGTAAATCAACATTTTCATCAAAAATTATTTAATTTACAACATCAATATACACAAACGAAAATTTGAAGCTTAACAAGTATGAAAACAAGAACCGTGTGTAAGCACTGTAAAACCATCATTCCGAGACAACACAAAAAAAGTTAAGACCGTGAGTTTACGAAATACAAAAAAAAATAACAACCTATGTAATTTATCATTTAGAAATATTGGTGTAGGTGTAAATATTTTATAGATAATATGATTTCATATATCGATCAACGATGACACGAAGATAGACAGACAGTTAACAGACTAAATTCTCAGTCACACTTATAACAATTCGCAATAGTAATTGGAGAAAATAGTTAATAGAATAGTTTAGTATAAAATTGTCAAATTAAAAATTGTATTTTTTTAAAATTAGAAGCTTAGAAATAAAAACACTTACATCTAACTCAATATTAGTAATCTACATAATCAATTGTACTACTGAGTCTAAGTGTCTATAAGCTAACAAGTCACAATAAGACACTTACACCTTATACAAAAACCAATAAATGGTATATAGCTATACTGAAAAAGCCCTAAAAATCAAAAGTTTGAAATTGGGATGACATTCAATATATACAAGAAGACATTTTGAAGTTAAACAAGTTTGAATGCAAAAACCCTGAGTAGTGCATCATTCCAAGACGGTATTGGATAAACTAAGACCACGAGCGCTCGAAATTAAAAACAATAACTATCTATGTAATTAACCATATGAAAATAAGACTACAATAAGACACTTACACCTTATATATGACTACACGAGCCAATTTACCGGTGCATATAGCGAAAAAATATTAATTCCCTCGTGTTCTTCGTTCAGAATTTAAAATATGAGTTTTTTTTCACATTTTTGAAGACGGAATTATTATTTATGTTATACCCAATTCATGTATATTATTAGTATATTTCTGATTTTATGATTAGATGTATAACAGTTATATAAGTATTTTACATATAACTAGTTTTACAACGACTTGATTTTTTTTGTCTTTCTTGCTATTACATTATTTCCTTTTCATAAATAATGCTCGTAAATCGTAAGAAGCAGTCAATAGATGCAATACCTACGTTAAATTATTCAAACCAATTTTTGGACAATTCAAAAATGTATACTCGCCGCGGTTTAATGCCTTAATAATGGTGTATAACATAATTTATTTACCTCCTACAACCTATGTATGGCTAAAACAATGCTTATACAGGGCATACGTAGGTGCACATATATCAGAAAACACACTTCACCACTCGTAGTTTATTCCCACAATACATATTCAAACCCCACCGTGATTAATTCAACACATAATACCTCCCTATTTAAAAACCGGAAAAATTCATGCGATTTATATTTAAAAAAAATAAGATCTACGGACAATATGATATTATATTATTATGTGACATTACATATCAATGGCTCCAAGGCAAAAGGGCCTATGCAACATTTTTCTAGGTTTTCAGGGGAGCAAAAAAACAAATTTTATGTTATTTTATATTTCAATCTCTTATAACTTTTTTTTAAATGATATTTAAGGTTTTCTTCATTGTAATTTGTTATTCAGATTTTGATCATTTTTATGGCCAAATCATTTTTAATAAATTATAATTATCATTGAAATATGAAGAACAGTTTTTATGAAAAAAATTGAATTTTTGTCGTTTATACCCTAATTTTTTTTTTTTTTTTTTGATAATATATTTTTTGTCGCTTGACCCCTATTAATTTTTCCCACTAATAATATTATGTGAATAATTAAATAAACGCAATATTATAGGCACCTAATACTATTGTAAATAAAATAAAATAACTATATAAAAATAATCACTTTTTATTAATCTTAAATTGTATATTATTAAATAACAAGTAATATAAAACTAGTAATAATATAGATAGGTCATATTTTTGTTCATTATATTTTAAAACTCAAACAAAATTTAAACACGCTATCACTTTTAGCTTCGTATTGCACCTATACAACAAAAAATTAATACTTATTATTAAAAACTAAAATTAAACATGTTATTATACAACTGTGAGCTAGTCTGTTCCAAATCTGTACTGTTTTCTTCATCTGTTTGTGGTAAGGCATCATTTAGGCAACATCATATTCATCATGAAACTTCTGTGGTATTATATCATTATTACATACTTTTAATAGGTCATCTCTTTTTTAATTTGATACACTTAATTTTTTCTTAACACTTTGATAATTTTGAAATAACTTTTTTTTAGCTTTAAAACTGTAGGTTCTTCTTCAGGTTTGTATGTAAAAAAAAATATGAATTTCATGACGTCCATTTAAAGGTTTTATTAAAAGAAACGATTTTACTTTATTTGTTTGAACTGTTTCTCCATTTATGGTTTTCAATACTTTTGTAAACAACTGATCAGTTACATTTTTCCAATTTATGAACTCTAAATATTGCAAACTGTTGACTCGTAGAGGCCTTGGTTTGACGCGGGCATTTGTTATCATAGTGGACTATTCACTTGGTGCCCAAATAATTTTATTTTTAACAAATTTCAACAGGCAAATATTATTTCTTCAACAATGCATGGCAATAATATGATTTAACAGCAGGTAGTTTTTTAATAAATTGATCAATATGTTTTATAATTTCATCAGATGTTTTATTCTTAGATAGGTTGCCATGCTGGTCAAGTTTTACAATTTTGGCGACAATGCATTTTCTACTGTGCAGCGAAAAAACTTTTTTGTAATATTTAATATTCTTAAAAGAAACCGAAAGCAAATGTTTATTCTATCATTTTTGAATGGCAATGAATACTCGTTCGAAACGATTCTTTTACTACCCTCAATCACTCGTTTTATTTTTATAGGAATTTCGTTGACACAATTTAGTAAATAATCTTTTTGCCTCACTGGGTCAGCTAGTTTCCAAAATTCCAAAAAAATTATTTATCTTTCATCTTCAGTATGTATTTTAGCATATTTGTTTTGACCTTTTTTTGTCAAAGCGTGGATTCGGTTGAAGCTTTTTCTCGATGCCTTTAGATTTCTCTATTTTTTTTTAGTTCACAAACATTTATTTTTTGTGTTGGTCTTAAACTCTCAATTCCAACATTAACAGCTTCTTCTGAAATAATATTTAACACAATATTATTGTTTAAATGCCCTGTGTTTAAATGTATCAAATTCGTCGAGTTTTCGATTGATCCCTGTTCAACAACAACGTTATGACGTAATGAAACATTGTCTCTGTCGTTAGTTGTTGTTTTTTAGCAAAACCTTTTGGATTCTGAACATCAGAAAAACTAGAATAATCAGATTCGTAACTCATAATATTATTTTGTGGTAACCATTCGGTTGTACTCGACTTACTTTTATTTGAAGGAGAATGGTTGTCAAATAAATTGGGCCCAGATTTTTGTTCCATGATTTCATTATAAACTGTATTGCTTAAAACAGCGTTAAAAGGAGAAACTGGTGTCAATGTTGTGTACTAAAAGTCAAAAATAGAAATATTATTATCTAGTAGAAAATGTGTATCTACCTATATTAATTAAGTTTGGCGCTTGAAGAGCAGCCTTCAGTAATAGTCTACTTCTTGAACTCATTTTCAAACTGTTTGAGTAATGCAAAAAACAAAATCAATAAGTAAATAAATTATTGAAACGAACAAGTTAAAATTTGATTTAAATATGTAAAATAGAAAATAATATTATAAAAGTAATCAACTTGGTTACAATAATAACAATATTGGTGATAGATTAATTTTGATAAGATAGTTAGTAACATCATTTTATTATTATTACACTAGTATAATAATAATAGGCAATAACTATAAATGACTAACAATATTATCTAAAGCCAAGTTTCTACGACTTGTATAATATTATTATATTATAGAATACAATTAATTTTTACTCGTCTTAAATGTCATTATTTACCTATAAATGAGTAACGATCGTCACATAAAGAAAAGAATCTTTGATAACTATAAATAATTAAATTACGAATATACAAATAATATTATTTGACAGGTTACGACTTGAATAATATCTATATTTTAACTAATGGCATTTTTTTTAACATTATTGACACAATTGACCGTAAATATTGGGAAAATGCTGAATAACGAGTACCAAACAACGAATAGGTACTCCATTCCAAAACTACATAATGAGTTTGCACGAATAGCTAATAATACTCTGCAAGTACACGAGACGTAGGAATCCGGCTTAATGATATAATATTAAAGTAGATTTTGATAGAAATCAGATGTGCATACCTTATAATCTTTGTTCTTCTATATAACACTTAAATACTACAAAGTACAATAAACTTCAATATTCCTTGAACTAATTTATAACAGTTTAGTTTTTTAGTTTTAAAAATGATAATTGATTTCTTCAGCGATAACTAATTACAATTAGTTATTTTGGAATTGTACGTTTGTATTGTGTAACAACGACGCTTAGTCCCTATAAATGTTATTTTATTGGCGCTCAGTCCCTAAAAGTGTCGCTTAGTCCTCTGATTTAGAACTTACACGTTATGAAGTGTCGTTTATATCCTAAGTTTAGAAATTAAATTGTTTGTTATAAAATGATCACACTGAAACACCAGTTGGTCCAGGCGACGCACCTAAGTCTTCCCCATCCAATAGAATATAAATTGTCGCTTAGCTCCAGTGTCGCTTGGGCCCTTTTGCCTTAAAATCATCGATATTATGTGCTCGGGTAATGAACTTGGGCACTGCTCGGTACACAATAATGTGAGTATAATATAATAATAATAATAATATTGTGCAGCTTCCGCGGCCGGGCAGGCGCAGCCGTCTCTATTAAAAGTTTATCGGCAGAAAGAGAGAGAGAGAGAGAGAAAGAGAGAGAGAGAGAGAAAGAGAGAAAGAGAGAGAAAGAGAGAGAGGATGATAAAAAAAGAGGAAAAAAAGGCCCGCAGCGGCGGCGCTCGGCTCGGCGGGCAATAAAATATTAATCTAATAACAAATGTACCTACCTACCTATAAACGTTATAGTGTACGTGTGTAGGTATTACGCGCGCGCCGCGGTAATAACCATCTGTGAAATATATATATTTTATGTAGACCGTTTTCGCGACAATACACTATATTATTATTATTATTGTTTCGTATACGCGACGACGACGTCGTTCCGCCGATTGACATTGATCGATTTACGGTTTTTATGGCTTTTGCGGAATAAAACGAAAGCGCGCTTGACACGGTCATAAATCCCCATCAGAGTGCTGCGTGTCTGTGTGTGTACGTACATATATAAGTAATTCAATGCATCCCATTGTCTTGCAGCGGTGCGGTGTATGTGCGTGTGTGTGTGAGAGGGTGTATAATATATACACGTTTTGTTTCGTCGGTATGATCTGCCGTGAAATGACGATTGTCGTCGACCTAATGCGCATAACCGCGCGCACACGCAGAGAGACATTAAATTATGTATACTATACGCACCTATAAAATAATATATCTATTCATGCGATAAGTCGCGTACTCGCGTATTTTACAGGAAGTGTGGATACCTGATATAATCCGTTATTATAATTATAATTATGATAATAAATTAATATTTGACGACCGACCGACGCCCGTAACCGCGGTAACCGCGGTGGAAGCTGCAGACTCTGTGTGGTATTATGCGCGCGCGGCTAGGGTGGTGATGGTACACCATATTATATACCGTGGTATACGATACGTCTACATATCACAATAGACCCATAAACATAGCGGGTATTAAACACACACGCGCGCGCGATACAATGCAATATAAACGCGTAATATTAACAATGATTTCATTTCATATATATGTAATATCGTTATTTTATTTTTTTACGATTTTTGTCATACCGTGCGTTTGTGCACTATACGATATTATATGTGAGGTTTTTTCTTTTATTTATTTATTATTTTATTTTACAGTTGGCCACGAATAGCGTTCTCCTCTTGGCGTCCAATTGTTTGGGACTTTTGTCCTATTTCCTGGCCGACAAGCAGCAGCGAACCGCCTTTCTAGAAACCCGGCAATGTCTCGAGATGAAAATGGTCATAGAAGAACAATCGACCGAGCAGGTAAATAATAATAAACAATTAAACGCGTTACATAATAAAAGTCAGAACAAGGAATTTTCATGCCGGAACGAGCTATAATATTCTTGGTATAAGGCATCTAACATTACATTTAATATTTATAAATATATGCATAACTAACAGTAATTATGTTATTCTCAGCGCAACGATATAATATAATATAATATTTATAATTGGACTATACCAATTACATTTCTTTACAACTCAAACGTCATAAACTCTGCATATTATTACACACAATTTAATATCGTCTCAATTACGCTGAAGCTAACTTAAATATATTATTATTAATTTATATACGCTCATTATAATATTATACTATAATATAGCTGTATAGGTAGGAGGTATTTTCTATAGCCTTGTATACGAAAGATAAAAACATTATGACGAAGAACTATAACTGTAACTTTAACGAATAACTATATAGATTGTGATTTTCAGACATAATAATTGTTTGTAAAATATTATATTATGTCGAATTTAATAGTTATAAAAAACCGATATGATGTATGATATTATTTCCATCTATACAACAGACAGTTAATGTTTAATCTATTTTTTTTTTTTTACTGGAAAGTAATTATATAATACAGATCGATATAATTATATGTACTTAAATCTGCAATATCGATTGACTTTGACACTTATATTAGTCGAATATGACGCGGAAAATATTACACCACGAAGATTGTTTTAAATAGTGATTTATTATTTTTCTTTCTCGCTATCCGTAATTATTATTTATTTTTGTGGTGTTCAATCAAATGTTGAATGGAATCGTCATTTTTTTTATTTATATGTATAAACATCCATTATCTGAATGATAAAATATAAAATCAACATTTTTATATTATCGTAGAAAACTAAAAGATGTTTGGACAAATAATGCAGCCCTATCCACTATTATTAACTTGTGATTAAGTTGACATGTTAAACTTAAAAGTTAAAAGAATGTACTTATCTAGTGGGCTAAAATTAAATAAAACTAAAATAAAATGTACCAAATTCTATGATTGAGTGTAGAGTATTTTCATAAATTTCCCTTCTTAAAACGAAATGTATTATTTTACTATAATTAAAATTTCACATTTTAAGAACATTCTAAGAAAATCATATTATTAGTAAATTATAGCTTACTATACTTATTATAGAACGTTTAGTAAATATAATGTAGCTACTCAAAAAATAACTATCTATATTTTTAGATATGAATGCTCTCATAAGTTCAATAAAAAAAAAAACTAAAAACACATAACTTTAAAACTAATAAATCGCATGTATTGCTTCGACTTTAGAATACAAGAAAACATAACATATTTTTTCTAGGAATATACTACAAAAAATCATCTGTCTAGCTCTGGTTTATATTTAGAATGTCTCTAAATTTAATTTTTAAAAACCCGAATTCACCTCGATTATAAAATAGGTCACTATTAAACAGGACACTACTTAAATTGCAATGGTAGATTTTGTATTATTTAAAAAAAATGTTGTCAATTATTAATTGACCAATTAAAAGAAAAACTTTTTTTTCAAAAGAAATCGTTCTGGTAAATTAATAATGCTATTTACTAAAAAAATTTGAATATTATAATTTTAAAAATATTATATAGTTTATAAATGATAGTAAAAATATAAATCTTTAATGTATCAATCCTTTTTATATATTCATAAAACAAAAAAATGTGTAAAACGTAAAGCTATATGATTTCAATAGTATTTTAAATATTGAAAGTTCAAAATTATAAAAATATCCCATATTGCAGTGAAAAATTAAGACAAATTCAGAATTTATAACTAAAGTTTAAACTTCAGTAAGTTGTTAATAGTTGGTACATTAATTTAAGAAAAATATTCAACCATAGATTGCAATCTCATACAATTAATAATAGATTATAAATGAAGTCAAGAAATATGTTTTATATGACTTCGAAAAAATATTAGGTAGATAACCAATAAAAAGTCATAAAACTTGAATCTGTTATTTAAATTTAAACATATTTAAAATGGATAAATTGAATTTGATGTAAACTTAAGTATACATTTTTATAAAACACATACGATAGAGTAAAAGTGCTTTAAAATGTGTACGTAATATAATATTATAAAACCCATATTATTTGATATACTAAAACAAATTGCAACAAAATGAATTAATTATTAAAATATTAGAAAATTATAAAACATAAAAGTATAAATTGAAATTACAGTACTAGATAATATTTTTACATGGTGTTATTTTTAGAATTTATTTCAATACATTTATAATTTTAGATTTTAATTTGAACACAGAGTGAAGCAATGAATGTACATATTGATTTTACAATGATGTGTAGATACGTGTGTTTTTTTTTCTATCTATCATTACCCTTTAGGGCAGTAAAAATGCTTCGATTTCCTACTTCGGTATATTTTTTTATAAGAATGTGAATTAGTTGGTTCTTTGAAGTTGGGTGGTAAAAAATAAAAAATTCCTAGTAGTTTTCAAAAGCTTCAAAAAAAAACAAAAAATAATAAGTAAAAACGAGAATTTTTACACAAAATTAGTTTTGTTTTTTTTTTTTTGCAGTAACTCAAAAACAAACAACCGTAGATATTTTAAATGTTCCCAAAATGTTTCGATTTTTTTTCAATTATTATAAATAATTTTTCATTCATTCAAAATTTGAAAATGTTATATAAGGCTACTTTATACGTTACAAAATAAAACAAATATATTTATTCAGTCCACTTCAAAAAAAAACTAAAAAGGTTATTAGTTATTTATTACAAGAGCGACATAGATTGTCCACTATTTATGTGGGCACTTTATGCGCAAGCTGCCAACACATAATATAACCACCTAATATTATTTTAAAATTGAGTACATATCATCAAAAATGATTATATGTTAATTAGTGCTGTTAAAATGCCATGTTTTTTCTTTTATATAATATATATGAATTATATATGTACTAAACATGTTCAATAAAGTATTCTACTGAATTTAAAAAGTTTGATATTAATACGATATGACGATCGCAATATTTATATTAATAAGTTTGATTATAATGTTTGAATATTTTTATGACCTATGACGTGTTTATTGGTTGTTAATTGTAGACAATATCTTAAGACAATTTTATAAAATTTAAATGCTAATATTTATTTTAATAACGTTATTATGTTAATTATATTTTGTGAAACATAACATTTTAATATAACATAACAGTGTAACACAAATCATATAATATTACTATATATTGTATATATTGTACTCAATAAATACCGGAATTTGTTACTCATTGCAGAAACTTTTTGTTATGAGTACTTATAATTCTTTGAAAAACGATATTAACACTATACCTAATAAAGTAAAAACTGAGTTGCGCTCGTTCTTCCAATTCGATAGTTTATCATTGACTTAGAATTGTATAGTTACTATGTAAATATAAGTTTTCTATATACACTTATACGCATCTTCCTTCGGATAAGCAAAATGAAACGATTGCTCTACATTAACAGACAAGTACCCCGTCTGAGGTTTTCTAAATGTAAATAGTAAAAAATATAAACTCAATCACAATTTATTTCAATGAACTATTATATAGGTACCTACATAATATACATTTTTATTTTTTTTTCATCTTTTAACGCGTTTGAAGATACAACGAATTCCAAATGTATTTCACGTGTTTATTTTTTTCGATTCGTCAAATTCCGGGTTTTGTGCTAAGTTTCCGATCTTATTATTTGCGTTGTACCCACATGAAAAATAATTTAGTTTAAGGTATAGCTTACGAAACTATAAATCAATTTCAGTAGGATTTTCCGTTATTCGTGTAGCATGTTAAAGGAGCATGCGGGCAATCTACCGAAACGATCCACCCGAGATATGCATGTATACTTTTACACTATTGTGTGTACAATAATAGCATACACCAAATATTGTATAACAATTCAAATCGAAAAAACCGGGCAACAACAAAAAAATATATGTTCGTAGCGTTTGTGCATGTAAGAAAAAAATAATATAGTCTGAGTATAGTTTGATCGCTAGCTGGTTCTTCCAGAGCTGTTACGTTTTCGCGTCAGTAGAATAAAGAATCGCTGTTTTATTTTTCAATTTGTTTGTCTATGTTACGATGACGTTTCAAAGAATACATCGTTAGAGTCTATTACAGCTTTTTATTGAAATTTAAAAAAAAAATAAAATAAATGATAATAAATGAAGGGATTAATTCATATTATTAATACATTCGGTCAAGCCGTATAAAATGTAACATTTAGCTTATAGTTCAATCAGTACACTAAAATACACTAAAGCTATTTTCATACCAATTGAATAGGTTTATAATTGTATTGAAATTATTGCCTTCACTTTCTCCGAATCGTATCTTACTCTGTAGAATAAAGACCGGATTTATGGGTGACAAAATGGGTGTAATGTAAACTCTCTTGAATATGTATTTTTAATTTACTAGGATTAGTAGGATTATGGTTTTAAAGACAACAAATTATTCTCATTCGTTTGTTACAGACATAATGTCACAGATGACTTTCATTTTTAAAATGTGTGGTTGCATAATGATAAAATTAATTTCATGAAAGATAAACATTAAATTTCTTGATGTTACTAAATCTGAAAATCATTCAAAGTATTTTCAATTCTACAAAATCGCATCATTAAAATTTATTTCACCAACTAAAAGTAGACGGAAAATAGTTTTAAGTTTTATAATAATTATGCTACATCTCGCTACACCTAATTTAATATTTAATTATTTTTAATGACTATATTGTTAACTAATAATTTCTTGTTAAATAATTAACAAAAATAATGTTAACTGTATAGATAATTGTGATTAATTTTGATAAGTACTTTATATTTTCTTTTAGACAAATTAGTTTTAAGTGTTTTGATATTTTAGTAATTGTTGGCTATGGATTAGGTATATAGTGTTAATATTAGTCTGTAGTTTGATCATTCCTAATTCTTCTTAACAACATAACAATCCAACAACATAGATATTAAAATATAATTTCATTTTTTGAGAATCATCAAACATCATCCATTGTTTTGTTCTCAGACAATCGTTATTAATAATTATCTTGCATCGTAATAGTTTGTGTAAAAAAAAATTATTATAGGATTAAACACCAATAAAAAATATATTATATAAAGAACATAATTGTAAAACATTATTATAACCTATTTTATATGTAATACAAGTTATTATGATGGATACATCATACATTATATTAATATATTTATAACTAAGTAAAATGTATCTGTTCTGTTAAGTTATTTAACATCAAGTACCTACCTAATTTTGTTGAATTTCTATTAGTAATAATAGTTTATTTCTTGAGATAGGTATAAAAAGGAATATAACTTCTATTATTATCTTTTATTCTGTAACCACTCTATAGTTTTATTTGTTATTTTATTTAAGTAATAATAAATACTCAAAAGTAAGAATAACATTAGTGCCCGTTAAGTGAAAATCAATATAAAAGGATACTGATAAATTATACTATTCTACTGAAAAATAAAAATAAATTCTTTAGATTTTCTAAATTACAGAATTAAAAATAATTGTTTGGTTTTGGTATAAGTATATATTTTAACAAACATAATGTAAAAATTATTTGTGAATAAAATTTAACAACATGCTCAGTTATTTGTAATGTTTGTACTTATTTTATACAACAATAAATAAAATGAGTCTCGTAAATCATTAGGCTTTGTTATTTATTAAATATAATTTAGTATTTTATTGATATTAATATATCCTATTAAAAACATAAAAAACACAAATTAATTACTATATTAATTTACATAAATATCATATAGGCTTTTTCTACATTTTAGTTTTGCATACAATTATTTTTGTTAAAAATTAAGTTTTTAAATTAAAAAAATCAATTCCCATTTATAGAGTTTCAAAGATTAGTTTTACAAGCGAAATCATTAAAATTTAATATAAGATAAATAAAAAATGATATTTTCATCGTCAGATACTCAGACATTTTAATAATAATAATTGATTCTCATAAACAGTATTATACATAATTTCCTATAACTTATAATTTATATAGTCTAGTTCAATTTTACATGACGTAACTATATATGAAGTAAAATATGCATTGATTTTAATTTAAAAACAAGTTTAGATAATTCAATTTTGTATGTTATATGTTTATAAATAATATGATTTTAAAAGGTAGTCTTTATATTCACACAAAATAAGTTCGTAAATATATGCTCGTAATATGGAATATATAATATATTAAAATATATTTTTTTACAGCATTTTGTATTTTGTATTGTAAATTTTTTATTTACATAATATGATATTATGTTAAAATAATATTTCTTATGCATTATTATGAATTCATTAGAGAATTATTTATATGAAGTAAATGGAAAAGCTTTTATCATTTTAAAACTTGTAAATATTTTTTTGTTTATTTCGATAATCCACCAACAAGAAAAAACAATGAACACATAAAAAACATTTTTGTGGGCGAAAATATAATTTCATATATTTATGAAGGTGGGTACTTTAATTTATTAAAACTGGCGGTAGTTTTAATTCATACCATTGAAAATATTATTCAATAATAATAGTAATAAGTAATAATGACAATATAGGTAGGTCGTAGGTGCATCCATAATGTTTTAGAGGTTATTAGTTTACATTGTTATTTTTTAAATTAATTTAAGTTGTTGAAATAATTAATGTTTAAAAATATGTATTTATTTCCCACATTTTGTTTTAACTATCTTAACTTATAACGAAACTGAATTCTTGGATTATTATATCATTATCTTTTATTGAATGTTAATAATATACAAAATACAATTCATATTTTATTAGGACATTATTTTTTTCTCTTTTTATATAAAATACTCTTCCGAGTGTATAAATTAGTTTAAATGGGGATTTTACAATATAAAAGGAGGGAAATCAATTTCGATTGTTGAACTCGCGTTTAATAATAACTCGATGGTTGACCGGGTACTTGTGCTCTAATCGATAAAGGGCGTCGTGCTCGGTGTATTCTTTGTTGTCTTGTGCTCCATGATAGATGGTAACGTTGATGTAGCGCTTGGACGATGTGAATTCTGTGATATCCGAAAGGTGAGTAGAATTTGATAATAACGATCAGCGTTTTAATCGGGATATTTAGGAGAGTGTTTGCGGGTTCCGTTCATAATCAGATGACGCTTTCACTTCCTCCTGAATGTCTTCGGTGGTTCTGAAGCGACAAACACATTTAAGCTGAGATGTATAACGGCGTCTCAATAACCGCCTCGGCCACCATTAATATGTGGGAATTTCAATTGTGGTTGTCCTTCTAGTTAGCTATTGCAACGTAAGAGCAGCGTATGTAGCGCTTGTACAACCATGTGGCTTATACATCCGATGACCAACGAGTAAGAGCGTTGGGGATGATCGATGTTATGCAGCTGGTGACCGTATTTATGCTTTCCCAGCCCTCGCTTGAAATGTAGTACATTGAAGTGTTCTCTATGTTTTATAAGACTATGTTAAACGATTTGTTATGACTATTTATTTTTTAGGTATCCATGACAGAGTTATGTTTCTTTTATGATATTTGTAATAGAAATATTTATTATATTGAATCGGTAATAATTAAATTAATGTCGGGCGGTCGTGTGTTTTAATGTATTAAATGTGGGCGCGCTATCTGTGGTGACTATTGTTTTTTTATAGTTCATAGTTTTCTGGTGTTCTAATGTTGAATATGTCCGCTAGGGTACGGAACATGTGTTCGGTGATGTTGCACTACAAGTAATATACGAACGAGCCAGTAATCGCCATTTGATCGGCGATTCAAGCTGTCTCGTTACAAACTATTTGAGTATCCTCAAATTTTGATAATTTATAGTAATTATAAATATGCTGTTGACAACAAAAAAACTATTAAAAGAACTATTTTTTTTTTAATGATTAAGAATATATTAAAATTATTAAAATTATTAATACATCTTTATTGTAATAGGCATTTTGAATGTATTATAGCAATTATTGTTTAATAAATAAATAATAATTAAACATGAATAAAATTGAATAAAATAAAATATAAATGAGTAGAATGTAGGATAAATCATTTTCTTACATAATTACGTACTTATTTACCTTCTCTGAAAAATTAATAATATTTTATATTTTCCTTCATAATAAAACACATTTTTTTTATCCTCACATTACAATTTGAACATTTGTGGTGTGATTTATTGAAAAAATGAATGACAATAGTGTAATTAGGTGGGTACGTGTTTACTATAATAATAATATTTATTTTTTGCAAATATAGGTACAAAATATATATAACATATATAACATATATACAAATAAACAATATACAATACTCCCTATAAGCATAGCTTGTATTGGGAGAGTAAAGTTCAGTATAAGTTATAGGTTTAGATATCCACAGTGTCGGCCTGGCCAACGCAGCTAGGCAGCAATCACTGCCTGGGCCCCGTCTATTTTTTTTTTTATATATATATATATTTAAATGCGGTTGTGACTTGTGGCGCGAGCTAAGTAATATAATAATAGTAAATAAGTAAAAGTCGAATTATTGGGTAAATTGTTTAAAGTATTATAATATTAACTATCCATATTGATAACAATGATAACAAATAAAACATGGGAAGTCCTGATGTTTACGAACAACCGACCGATATTTGATTTATTTATAGATTACCCATAGATATGTTGGATATTGATTTTATCGTTTTATCATATGTGCAGTTTGTGGTAATATAATGTTTGTCGTAGAGGATAAATCATAGTCAATAGTCTGTCACTAATAATTATTAATTAAAACAATAGCGATTTGTCCAGTGTTTTACAAATTTAATTTGTATTAAATATTTTTAAAATTAAGAGTAGGTACTATAAAGTATTAAATGAACCCGAAGGTAAGAAGTGGTGCAGAAAAACGTCGATTAAAAGAAAAACAACAGTTAGAAAAAGTGGACTCTGATCCCAAACAGAAAAAATTAATGTTTTTTTTAAAATAAGTGAAATATATGAAGATGAATATTCTTCTTAATATTTAAATAATAAATTTTGTAGTATGGGGACTGGGGCCCTTCCAAATAAAATCCTGCCTGGGCCCTTTAGAACCAGGCCGACACTGGATATCCATATTATTATGTCAAAGCATGTCAGAAAGAATATATCAAAAATTAAAGAACTAATAAACAAAAAATAAAAATAATTTAACAAATATAAATATTAATTAAAATATTGCCAAAGTCAATATTCACAATAACAATTTAAATTCCTTAACATTTTTAAAGTTAAATAATTTAATGTTCAATATTTTACATAAATTTGATCCTACGATTAATGTACATTGCGAACCAAAAGTTGTATTACTACTTGACACAATTTTATGTTGCATTTATATTTAGTATTATAATTATGATCCATATTAGTCAATAGATGTTTATGTTTATATAACAGTAATAATATATTAGTAAAAAATATTTTATCAAAGTATTGTACATCAAGTTCATTAAAAATAAGTTTAGTATTAAAGGACTTAGGTTTGCTCAATAAAAATGTAATATTATTATTTATTGTGACTTTTAATTTTTCAACTTGTATATTATAAGTACAACCCCAAAATGTTATTCCATAACTAAAAAAAGATTGCACCAAAGCAATGTAAATGATTCTTTTCATTTTTATATTAAATTATCGTTTAACATCTTTTAAAAAAAAAGAAATATTTACGTAAGTTGGAGATTAAATTATTAATATGACACACTCATTTTAATCTAAAATCTAATGTATATCTAAGTATTTATATTCTTCCACTTTTTCCAAAATATTACGTTTACAATTTATACTGTTCCTAGAACTAAAGTTGCAATCAAAAAGATGTAATTTTAGCTTAAAGTTATGATTAAAAGATATGCTCTTTGGTTTTAAAAATCATATATTTAGATTTAGAAATATTAAGCATCAACATATGATTATCTAACCATACGTTAACACAATATAATAGATAATTTGCTTTTTTGTACAAATCATTATAATTATCACTATGTAGTAATGTAATGGTATCATTAGCATAACAAGATACATAAAAATCATCATTTAAATTAAGTAGACCATTTATATAAATAAAAAATAAAATAGACCCTAAAACAGTTACTATAAGATATCTATATAATTAAACATTGTCCAAATGAACAAAAAATTGAATTTAAAAGCGTATGTTTTACGTGACCCTAACGTTTGAAAAATTGTTATATTGAATCAACTTATAATAATAGTTTTATTTTCAAAAAAATCATCGATCGTTGGTTTTAATTTAATCTTTTTACTATTATAGACTTATTCAGTTATACTATTGAATATTGACACGATGTAAATGGTAATAAAAATTATGATACAATATTTGATGTGTATTACGTATATGTATGGAAAAGAATAATCATTATGAATAATACCAATTATCAAAACAAGCCAAATCTGATAATACAAAAATGCTTTATATACGTTAAAAACCGAACTTTTTAAATATGAAAATACAGCACAAAAAAAAAACAAATTCGAATGTAAGAATATCAAAAAGTACAAAATAAAAAATTATATATTCAATATGATAGTATCTATGACCATAGAACGAATTAGGTTGGTTAGCTTTGAGTAAAATTTCCAGAAAAAAAATTGAAAAATCATCAACACTATAATTATAATAAAATTATAAAATATATTTAAATAATTCTATTATTATATAAATATTTTAATCGTATGACTTAAAAGATATGTAAAAACTTAATTTTAACCATAACGAGTTTTCTTGATTTAAAATAAAAATAGTAGGTATTTCTGTAGAATACAAATATTTTTCCATAAACAACTACAGGCGGTGTAGTTATTGACTTAACTATTTAATGTGATTTAATAAATTGATTAAGAATTAATATGGTAAAAACGTCTAAAAGTTAGAAAAAGTTTTTTTAGTAAACTTATTATTCTATGTATTCTTACAAAATGAAAATGCAATAAAATTGTTCGGATTAACAATATTTGAAACAACAACTTAAATAAAAAGTTTGTGTTGTAGGTATACATGTAAACCTAATAACTTATTAACAATGGTAGTGTATTTGAAACGAAGTTTTAAGTTTTAACAACAATTTCTATTAACTCGCGTTTCTTTATGAACAAAGTTAACATTATCCGTGTTTCAGAGTGTTAATGTTAAATTCGAAAATATCTATAAGTTTTTAGATAAAGAAAAAAAGGTTTATCACTTTGCACTGACTGTGTTGGACAATTGTTTTTTAATGCACATCTTATAGCTAAGTCTATGCTATTAATCGTTAATTTAAATTTCATATTTTTAATCAATGGTATACTGTTACGTTCAGCATAACTAAATTATTTAATGAATAATATTACACAATATAGGTTAATCTTAAGATAGAAAAACTAATAATAATAAAATAAAAATTGTTTTGTTGAGTATAGAAATAACTAATGAACATTTGCAACATAATCTTTGAAGAATATAAAATAATACAGTTTTAAAACTGTATTATTACAGTTGACTACTTACTTCCTATATATTTATATCAAAATGCATTGATTATTAACCAATTGATATATAATATGTACATATTATAAATACTAGGTAATTATTTGAGGTAGGTCGAACTTAAAAATGTGATCTCGAACCAAGCCTTTTAATCACATGTCAAACCGAACTCGAATCGAACATTTCATTCAACATCAAACCAAACCCGTTCTAAAAATTTCGTTGAATTAAGCCAAAATAATATTCTATGTAGTCAATTACTCTAAAATATAATTAAAGTATAAAGAATAAATAATTCAATTAATAACATAAGAAATAATTGCTGTTCAAAAAATAATAGGGTTTTAATTTAATTTTTGTAATATTAAAATCAAAAATAACAATAATGCAACTAGAATGAACATTCAACTCTGCATTTAATAGCAAGCATAAATACGAGTGTATTTTTCGTCGATAAATATTTGTTTACAATATCGTTTACAATATTTGACATGTTCGATTTTTTTTTTTTTTTGGTTTGTACATTTTTTTTAATTCGAACAATTTTGGAGTTAGAATTAATTATTGAATATCAAACTTTATCCTCGAGTTCAATTCTGTTTGATTTTTTTAAAACTAGGTTTGAACTTTGAACAGTTTTACATATCTTTATAGTTATTATAAAATTTATAATTAATAAGAATTAATGTATTTAGCTGGACTAGGTATTATTACAATTATTTATTTATTTTTTTTTTTTTGACTACTTTAAAATACACAACATTTAGGTATTTATTTTATTTTTAAAATAAAATGTATGCTATTAATGTGATATGATAGTAAATATTTTATATTTTTCACTAGTTATGACTGCAGTACCAATTTAACTTTAAAATGTCTTAGAAAACTTCAGTCAAATTATATTAGGCCATTATTTAATATTATACAATTTAGAATAAGTTTTCAAATTATATAAAGAATTTGGGTAGATTTTGTAACATTTTCACAGCTCCAAAAAGTGGTTTCCAGAAAAAAAAAAAACTTTTAAAAATATATTAGATTATTTTTTTCATGTACCACTCAGAACGAGCCCCTATTTGTTAGTGAACCTTTAGTCCATGAAAACAAAATATAGAACAAAGTTCGAAGTATGAGTACTGATTTTAGAAGTGTGTTGGTACTAGTAAGTATGTATGAACATCAAGTATAATATAGTTTATACACTTACTATAATACTATGAAGTTGTTTTCTCGGAAACAAATTCAAACAAGTAGTAAAATGAAAAATAAAGTCTTATGGTAATTTGTTTTCAAATCAAATATTCTACATAAATAATGATATAGCTATTAAATGTTATGCATTTCATGTCTTATAAATATATTTTCTCAGTTTGTAAAATAAAAATAATATAACTATCGTACAAAAATAATTTGATTAAAAAATTAATGTTTTTTTTTATTATTAAAAAAATGTCATATCATTTTTTATAAGGATAATGATATGAAAGAAGTAAAAAGAAAGTATTTGAACAAAAGTCCACCATATCTCTGTCCAAAACCTTGTTTATTCGAGACTTATTCCTCTCGAATGATATTTAGAAACCTAAAGACCAAATATTAATAGTTTATAATATACCTACTTATAAAAAGATTATTTTTATCCTCGCAAAAAAATTATATTCTTCTTGAGTAGTATTGTATATTTTTTCATAACTGTACTGGTTTAATGAATAATGAAGTAGTCAAATAGTAACATATGTATGTACTTTGTGGTCGTTTTAACAATATAATATGGTATCAAAAGCACAAAGGTTGTCATCCAATTCACATCATATTTCAACAACTTATGTATTATAGGTTGAACACTTTAATGATTAGTTTTCTTTTTTCTTTTTGAACTGATGTTAATAAAAAAATATTAGCTTATTATTTATTTCAGAAAAATTCGATAATTGATATCTGCAAAGTACGTCCGTGTTCAATTAAAAATATCTATAAAGACTAATGAGGCGTGTGACACGACAAATAAAAAGTCACACAAAAGCCCGCTAAGAATCTATAACAATAATATTTATAAATTGTACATTGATTATTATTATTATTATTATTAGTGTTTGTTTGAGGGGACAGGGAAATATGCCGAGGGATTTAATTTTTCAAATATTTTAGCGTTGATACTATAATATAGGCGGCATCTTTAAGTCATATTCATTATTTCAAATACTTAGTAGAATACATACTATTACTATTCCCTTCGATTTATTTTATTTTAGCTCTTACGAACAGTTAAGTAGATATATTGTATAATATATAACATACTGCGTAAGTATAAAATGTTACACCATTAAAATATATATATATCAGTGGTGTATAGTATCTTACACCTATTACATATATACAGTTGCGATGGGATTTTAACATTGGTCATTCGTCGCATCGCTATTCGCTACTACAACGGTTCATTACGGATGAAATCATCGACTTTTTATTGTCCGTCAGTAAGACCTTTCTGAGATGAACCCGACCGTATTATCAAATTGGTAGCGGCTGCGGCCCATTCACAGTTATAATAATGACGTGGATTCAGACTTAATGGCAAATAATTGCGTTTCGGATTCCTCTATCGCACACTATAATATATTTGGGGTTGCAAAACCAAGGTCATAAACTGAAAGCTCAAACGAATACCAGATTGAGGTAGAGAATAACCACCCGACGACCAAACCATATAATGTGGTTACGTAACAAGCATACGTAGATTCTACGACATAATTATAGATTTACGTTTCAACCAACCAAATTTTATAACAATTATTATATTAATATTTAAACAATAATTATTTGTCATAACCGCTGTGGATCAAAAATATCTCGAAAACTTATGTAATACAAAACTTGTCAATTTAGTATTATTTCTTACACAAATGTTTGAACCTAACAGGCTTGATTTTCTACAATCACGTATCCATGAATATATGGTGTGCGATGAGCGGTTGCGTGATCACGCAAAATATGAAGAATAAAAAACAATAGTAGTGTTTTCCAACAATTTATGCGCATGGATTTTGACAAATAGGATTGATGATTTTCGCGCGTATATCACGTTCCGGTAGCCTGCATGGCAAAATTTGTGTGACACGCACAGGATTAAAAACGAAAAATACAGCAGAGCTCATAATAAAAAAAAAAAACATAGAAGAAAATTTCCAAAAAAAGTGTTTTGGTCCATCCAGGGTCCGTGGTTGCCACTTGCTCTAATAATTATATTATTTATGTATATATTTTTATATTAGGTGTGTGTGCCAGTGTCCGGCAATAAAATATATAAAAAGGAGAGTAAATACGATTAATACCAGGAGCGTCACTAGTGTCAAAATTCTTTAAATATTTACAAAAAATTACCTTTTGTTTATTTGAAAAAAAAATTGTATCATTAAATCAATAAATAATTAACACTATCACACTATCTCCGAATATATTATTTTGTATCCCTCGGTCTTAGAATATAGTATAGGTACCTACATTTTAACAATTAAAAACTTAAATAATAAATATCAAATTTAATTTATTTTTTGTGGTAGAAAAACGATACTCTTGCTAGTTGCTACTCTCAAAATATGTATAATGTAGCAAAAGTATCCCCTGATACCCCTTAGTGACGCCTATGTTTAATACACTAGGACCCCAGCTAAAAAAAGTTTAAACAAATCGCCACAGATAGTTGAACAACAACTTAATTAATCATCAAATGACAAATATTAATACAATATAATAGTTTATAAATTCAGTGAATGATTTTGTAAAGGCTTCTAAATGTACTAAATAAATAAATAAATGTAGAATAAATATAATTTTCTTTAGGTCCTTCATGATTTTTACATGTACTTCTGCAACTGACAAACTTATTTTTAATTTAAAAAACTAATTTTCATTTATGGTAAAACTGTAAAACTTATTTCACTTTAAAAAAATAAATATGTTAATTATTAAAATGGAATAATAATTAAAAAATATAAAGTTGACATCATTAAATTTTTTTTTTATTCTAAATTTGCATAGGTAAATGTTTTTTAGGTACCCTATGTTGCTACACATTTTTTAAATCCTTAGCACAGCAATGAATGCATTGATTTTACAACGATGTGTATAATTTGTTTCTGTTTGTTATTACTCTCCAAAAAAAGTAAAAATGCTTTAATTTATAACTTTGACATATTTTCAAATTAGAAAATAAAAAGTAATAATATTTTGTGTTATCTAATAGTTACTTGAGAGAGAAATCTAAAGTAAAATTTCTGCAGTATTTTTCTCAATCATCGTAAAAAAACAACAAAAAAAAAAAAAAAAATAAGAAAAACCGGGAATTTTCAAGCTTAAACAGTTTTCGACAAAATTGATTTTCTTATTTTGTTAGAATTCAAAAACGAATAACTGTCAACTCTTGGAATCGTTCACCAAGTGTTTATATTAGTATTATTTATAAGTACACTGTAAAATTTTTAATTATATGTTTTAGAATGTATATATAAATTATAAGTATTAAATATATATGAACAAATGATTTGAGCATACTTTTACAATGTATATGGGACAGTATCACAATGATCTAAAAACTTGTACAACCCTCCAACTATTTACGTCATTTATTGTACCCCTGTTCCCGACTTATAGCCGACCTCTAGATCTGACCCCCTAGGCGATCGCTATACGTTCTGTGATTGACTGATAGTCATAGGCAACTAGGGAGGTGTTTGAGGGTGCTGAAGCAGTATTTTAAGAGTATTTTCTGAACTTTAACAGGTTATATCAAATAGCAGTTACAACTTCAATAAGTTCTGCAACATGTGAACTCAGTTTTCCAAGCATGCAACAAATTAAACATTTGCTAAGGGATTTGATTTAAATATTTAAAGAGATATTGCAAATAACATAAAAAGACAGAATCAGTGTTAAACAAGTACAGCATAGAAATAAACAAAATTGTTTTAAAATTATTTTAAATTATACATTTATACAATTATATTTCAATATTTGTTATAAATTGTAAAATATTAAGTATATAAATATATTATGTCATAATAAGACAGTTATTTAGATAGGTACCTTGTAAACCTACGGGTTAGTGAGATATAAGGTATACATAATTTTAACACCCTCTAAGATGTTCGTACAGTTGCGTCTATGCCGATAGTTACTGTTATTAATTTTGCGATTTTGTACTGCAGCGGTGCTACAGAGAATCATACAAACATCGTGATTTTGCGATTTTGCGAGTTTAATAATATAACACGAAAAACAGCTGTAATTTCGTGGCGGCCGACACCAACACTTGTAGTGGAGCCCGTTTTGTGATAGGGATGCGCAAACAAGACGAGTTTTGATCGGCCAAGTGGTTCATTCTTATTAAGAATAGTCAAGCTTTATCAGAGCTCAATTCATTAAGTAAACATTGAAATCACATTGTAAAAATTGAAACATTGTTAATATTATATTTAAAGCTTGGTGTACTTCAGAAATGGATTTTGGATTTAGTGCGAGAATTATGCGTCTCTCTTCATAGATATTTTTTCTTTTCTATAATGTAATTTATTGTTATTTCTTTGGCACACTCATTACATATTAATTCTTGTAAAATAATTTTTTTTTGATTCTGAGCGGAGTGAATAATGTATTGATTTTACTATGTTATGCGTGTATTTTTTTTTAATTTTTTGTAACTGTTATCACGTTTTAGGGCAGTAAATGTGCTCCAATTTTCTTCATTAGCATATTTTCAGATAGAAAAATGAATTTAGTTGGGTCTTTGGAGAGTCATAAGTCAAAAACAAAAAAAAAAATAAATAAAGAAAACTTGGAATTTTTGACAAAATTGATTTTTGGTGTAACAAAATAAATAATTACCGTAGATTCTTGAACTTTTCCTCGAATATTTATATAAGCATTTTCTATACACCATACAATTTTCAATATATTTTGATTCCTTTTAAGCTATTTATAGGCATAAAAAATGTTCAGTAAATTTTTTTTTATTGTTGTCGATAAAAAATTTTTTGTTTGGATCAAAATACTTGAAAATTTAATACAAAGTTTCTAATAATTGTTGTAAGTGAAAATTAAAAAAAAATTAAGCGTAAATCCACAATAGTTTTTTTTTATAAGCGTCTAAAGTTAGAATTTCGACAAAAAACATCAAAATCATGAAAATTTGCAGTTTTTTTATTTAAAAATTCATAACATTTTTTTGTTTAATTCTAAGATTTGAAAGTTTAACACAAAATTGTCTATAAGGTTTTCTACCTTTCATCGAAAAAAAAGATTACCGGAAAGTCAAACAAATTTTTTATGAGCGTATGAAATTAGACATTGGATATTCACTCGTAAACACCAAATTTCACAGAGAATGATTTTGTTGTAATTTAAAAATATATAACCGGAAAGACTCGAAATTTTTACGAATGTTAGGGTTACCATTTTTTATAAATCATTATATTTTAAAAATATTTTAACATTTTTTGAGCTAATTATAGGCATGAGACATCTTCAATTTTTTTTTGTTTTTTTTTTTTATAATTATCTATAAAAACTTTTGAGTTGAGTCAAATGATTAAAAATTTATTACAAGATTTCTAATAAGTTGTTTTAATAGTAATTCAAAACTATTATAAATACATATTCACAATTTTTTTTTATACGCATTTAAAAATCAAATTTTAACAAAATTCACCAAAATATCGAACATCTGCATATTGTTTTGTAGTTAGAAATTTATAAAAATAACAGTTATTATAGCTAAAATTTAAAAATTTAAAACAATATTTTTCATAAGTATTTTAATAATGTAACCAAAAAAATTAAAAAAATATATTAACATGATTGTTTTTTATAGACATTTTGAGTTCAAATTTGGACATCAAAATATCAAATATTTGTTAATATTTTTGTTCTTAAAAATTTATTAAATGTTAAATTTTTTTACCTAAAGATTAAAACATAAAAAAATGTTTCTCGTAAGTAGTTAAAAGTGTAACCGATAAATCTAAAAAACATATCGACATAGTTGATTTTCATAGAGATTTAAAGTTAAAATTTAGATGAAAATTAGATATTTAAATGAAGAATGACAATGTTAGTTATTTTATTGCAATTTAAAAATATTTTTCATGGGTATTTGAAACTTTTAAGGTATATTATTATATTTTATACACTCAATCGCATTTAAATGCAATGTTTTCTGCAAAAATTAATTCAACCTACTGTATTATTAATAGTAAAATAAATTATTTTAATAACAATAGTATCATAAAATACATTTAAGTTATGTAGGCTAACAGACCGTCCTCGCTCAGAATCGTTTTTCGTATACAATGATATTATATCATTGAATTCAAATTTAACAAATTCATTACAGTGACCCCACTACACAAGCGGTACCCACTTGTCGACCTTTTTGGTTTTGTACTTACGTTTTTTAGTGCTTTCCTTTTGCACGAGGTATTAACAATTTGCCAATTTATGGTATTTTCATTTACATTATCGTGATTGTGTTCATTTTTCGTCTTTAATACTTCATTGTTGAAATTTATTTTTGTGAATACTTTTGCATTACATAACTTGTTAATACATTTCGAACGTATTTTATATTTTTCTTCCTATGCTTTACTTAATTTAAAATTATTAATTATAATTTGTGAATTTTTACGTTTACTGCTAATTATTTTTACGAACATCACTGTAACTTATCTAAGTTAAAACACATTAAACACTATCCACATAATCTATCTACAAAATGTCTAACAAATCAAACAAATTTCAATATGATATCGGGGATATCATTGAATTGGCTCCCAATTTTGAGTAAATTTAAAGTCGACACCCTTGAACGTACTATTATACGTATATATTATAAATATTTAATGGATTTAGTCTTATCTTCTTAATTGTCGTAATATACTACAATAAACGATTATCATTAATTTCTATACACTATTTTTATTTTGTTGTTAATATTTGATGACCATGACAGCAACGTATTGCTTTATTAGTAATTACGTTATGTTAGTTCGAGTGTGTAAAAATGAATTCTGTTGAGAAAATGCTAAGTGAAAAGGAGAAATTAATTTTTATAGTTAATAAATACAAGTTTAGTTTTCAAAAAAATCCTTTAAAATAGCCAACATCGGTATAAATGTACTAAACGAGGATGCATTTCCAATTTCAATGTATTGGATAATGAGGATGAACGTGTGAACATCATGCAATCTACAACATAGCCACAATGCAGATGAAGAAAATAAAATTGAACGTCAAATAATAACTAAAAACTTGAAATATAAGGCCACTGAAAATATGTGTGAACGCCCTTCCAAATTATTGAATTCATATTTACGGGAGAATAATACTAATGCAATAATAACTAAAGATGTCACAAATATAAAACACAATATATTTCAAGTTCGAGCATCTTTACGACCAAATTCGACTCGTAGTAAACAAAAGGTACCTACATGATATTTTAAAAGACATGGACGTAAAAACGTATGAAGGTAATACATTTTTACAAGTTAATAATGCAGAAAAGGGATTTTATTATTTAGCGCGGATGACAATTTAAAATTTTTAAGTAAATCAACCACATTTTACATTGATGGAACATTTTCGTACCGTACACAGTTTTTTACCAATTTTTCACAATTCATGTACCTAATTAAAAACAATCATTAAGTACTTTTAATTTTCACTTTACCGAAAGAACAAAAAATAAGAATCCTATGCAGATATTTTCGAAATATTGATAATTATTGTTTAACTTATAATAATGAAATTAATTTAGAAAGCATTTAAATTGACTTTGAAATAGCTATACATACTGCAATAAATGATATTTGGCCAATGACTAAAGTTCGTGGTTGTCGATTTCACCTTGGACAATTTTGGTATAGAACAATAAAAAAGTTTGATCTTTCATCGGAGTACGTGCAAAATACAAAAAGAGGCCAATATTTAAGATATATTTGGATTACCATTTCTAGATCCACAATCAATTGAGGATTGCTTTTCCGACGAATTAGCCTATACAGCCTACGAATGAAAAACTTACAAAATTTAATGATTATTTAGTAGAAAATTATATTGATAATAGTTTAACATATTTACCAGAAATTTGGGCAGAAAAAAGCAATAGTATTTATCATACAGCTAACTTGTGCAAATTTTTTCATTAAAAAATTTAATTCGCAATTTTATTCTCCACATCCAAATATATTCAACTTTTTAAATATATTATATAGTATTCAATCTAATACAAAAACTATTAGAAGAAGTTCCAATATAATAAAACCACACCGGAAGAAAATTAGAGTTAAAATAAAATTTTTAGAAGATGAAATTCGAAAATACGACACTGGTGTAAATATAAAATTTTTAATACATAAAAATATTAGTTAATAAGTATAGACCTCGAGAAATAGTTTAATATAATATTTTTATTTAATTTAATAATATAAAATAAAAACGGTGCGCTCGGGGTTAATATTGTCTGTGTTTTAATATTTTAATTATTGTTGGGTTTTTATTTTTTCTCCATTCTTGTGAAATCTTTAAAATAGATATATAACTTTCAATGTAATGATATAAAATATAAGAATGTGATACTATAAACCATGTGTTAAAATTAAGAATCGTACTAAATTTATTTGGTTATCTTGAGTGTGGCCGACGTCAACTAGGAAATAACGTCTAACTTTAAGTTATTAACAACATTTTGGTAACCAATATATTTTAAAAAAAAATGGTAGGGAGCTAATTAAAAGGTACTTATTGAGGGTAAAATATTGGCTACCTGTATTTGTGAGCTTATTCAATTGCACCGGATGTCAGATAACAGATTAAATATATGATACTTTCTATGGAAATAAAGACACTTGTGTATAAAAATTAAAAATCCACCATATAAGATAAACATTATATCTTAAAATCAATTATATGTTTATCAAAATAAATTTTTGATAACAATTATTATTTAACTGTATATAGTAGGGATGGGCAACTCTTTGTTATTAGAGGACTAATTTTTAGAAAATTAAAATCTAGCGGGCTAGAGCATAGAAAGCATAAAAAAAGGTCATTCAAAATATATATTTTAATTAGCAGCATTTATTTTGTTTATAATGTAATAATACAAAAAAGGTTATTAAAAATAATTTAATTAAATATAAATAAGTATTTGTTTAGTGTGAGTTTTGAGCATGCGCGGCTTCTAATGACAACGTGGTAAAATCGACTTCTATTTCGGACGAAGAAACACGAAGTAGGTGACTTAGTGTTTCATCTGTAAGTCGATTTATATGTTTTGATTTAATATGTTTCATGTTTGAAAATGTACATTCACAAATGCAAGTAGTTCTAAACATGCAAGCATCTTGCTTTTCAATTTCAACTGCCATTGGATTATTAAACAAATTTATTTGAGAGCGCATAAGTTCAACTTCTTCAAATCGTCTTTCAAATTCTACAGTTAATTTGTCTAAGTGGATAATGCAATGTTCAAAATTAAACTTGTCGTTCAATCCTATTTTTATAATTTCGCAACACGGAAAATGTATTAGTTTTTTTTCAACGACTAAATTTTTAAAAACCACCGATTTTTTTCTAAATCCATCTAAAAATTCAATAATTTGAGAAATTGTTTGTTTTTTACCTTAAATTTGTAAATTTAATTTATTTAAATGTTGAGAAATATCAGTTAAAAATTCCAATCAACATAAAAATTGTTTATCAGCCATTTGGTTTTTCAAATACGTAGTGTCAGTTTTAATATTCGTTTTAAGAAACGCAAATATTTCTTTTCTCAAAACAAAAAAACGTTCGAGACATTTTCCACGACTTAACCAGAGTACATCCGCGTTTAATAGTAAATTACCATACTCGCAATCAAATTCCTCCAAATATGTAACAAAATTATGGTTGTTTAAACTACGGCCTGCGAGCCACTAGTTGCCCACCCCTGGTATGTAGTGTAAACCTATAAAATATTATTGTTACTTAAAAAAAAAAAATTAAATAATTAAATCTTTACGTAAGGGTCCCAAACTTTAGAATTCTATAATTTATAATTGGTGGAAAAAGAAATTACCTACGTTTTTTTCTAATTTGGCCGAAAAAAGTATTGTCGGAAACCAATAACATCCGTAAAATTAATCTTGTATATTTTTATTGGGGTAAAATAAGTCTAGAATACTTTTATCCGTGTTAAAATGTTACTCAATTTTTATTGTAGAAAACCAAAGTTTTATTGAGTTCTTAAAAGCATTATGATTATGGTTTAGATACCAAAAAACCATTTTTTTTAACATTTCCACCAACTTGTCCATTGCACTAATAATTT
This sequence comes from Pentalonia nigronervosa, assembly GCA_014851325.1. Lineage (NCBI taxonomy): Eukaryota > Metazoa > Arthropoda > Insecta > Hemiptera > Aphididae > Pentalonia > Pentalonia nigronervosa. Next base: position 44,501 of record JACXSJ010001082.1, on the reverse strand, counting down.
AAGACGGTCAATTTAGGCCACCTTATGCCCGCTCAGAATCTTAAAGTGGGATTGCCAGGAAAATGTACCTGTAAGTAATGTAAGTATTTATATTTAATTAGTTTTGATAATTATTATATATAGACAATTTTCTAAGTCCAATCACGCATAGTGTGATAGCAAAACTACTCCATCACGTCATCGCCGGATAGGCAAGGTATCGGCTCACCGAGTTTTATTTTTTTTCCCCAACGTTTGATTACAGCTACAGCTATAGTGCGACTCTAATTTAATTATATTCTTTTCTAATGTTTGTACTAATTTCTCATTGCCATATAAAAATAAAATTATGACCAAACACTCATAACCGGGTCATATTTTGAGCGGCCCGCCGAGATTTCTCAGTAGCTCATCTGCCCAATCCGGGCCTACATCGCGTATCAAGTAAATGTGACTGAGCAATCGCATATTGCGCATCACGCATTCATGGACACGTAATTGTAGCCTGTAGGAAACCAAGAAGCCATAAAGTCATTCGCTTTAGTTATTGAGAATTGTATTATTATAAAACGTATTAAGTAAAGAAAAATAAATATTATGCTCTCTAAAAATTGGCTAATCATAACATAAGTTATTATTTTTATTCTATAACACTCAAATGAAAATAATATTTTAATAGTTATACCAACTAGTATAGTTTTTTTTTCAAGTTTCGTTAACAAAAACACATAAATAATATTTTATATATGATAGATGATACTCAAAATATGTCAGTATGATTAACGAATTTAACAATTATAGTTAATTTCTACTTACAACTGCACTCGTTACATATTTATATGATCATTTTCGATTTTTTTTTAATTCTATTTAATATAGGTAGCCATGTAAAAGTAATTATACTCAATATACACAACACTGAGAGATTTCATATTTCATTTTTATACAGCTATTTCGAATAAAATATATTAACAATTAACAAAGTATCTACAGGTTAAAAATGAATAAAGATAAATATTTATATTTATTATACATATTTTTAGTGGAGTTAAAATACGATATTTTTTTTTTTTTTTTTTTGTTGTTGTTGTTGATAATACCGCATTTAACTTAGCAAAATCTTAAAATATCGAAAATTGAACACAGTTTATACAAGTAATAACCGATTTTAATATGGCTTAATAATTTCAAAAAAAGATGTAAATATTGAAATTGATAAATAATAGTTAGATATTTTGGGAGTAGGTGTCCTGATATGATATAATGCATTTATAATATAAATTAAATTATAAATTATAGTGGATAATTCCCTGATATTTAATTATTTGATAATTTATTTTTTAAACGTGATGCCTACTTTAAGTTTGAATTAAATGTACATTTTTAATATTTTTATTAGGGTTTCTTGTGTGATAAAACTACTTACTGCTTCTTATTTTTTTTTAATTGTTTTCAAATTAACGATATATACTTAGTTAGATAATGAAAATATAATTATATAGATACTTTTTATGAAGTGAAATTAACGATAAATTCATAAATAAATTAAAAACATTACGAATGCCGCATTATGTGTACTTATTATATCAATTAATATTTTTATAGGTTCAAAAATTATTTGAAGAAGGCTTAAATATATCACATGAAAATATTTCTATGAATATTAGATTTAATTATTTAGATTAGTGTAAAGAGTATAAACTATAAAGACATAGATGCTGCTCGTAACTTATTCAATAAACTAAAAGACTAACAGTTAGCATGTTGTAAATTGTATTTAACAGTAATATCCATTGAATTTGAAGTATCAGATTTTGAATTAGATATTGTTAGAAAATTATATGATGATGTATGCACATTGTTTGGCAGAGATAACGTTGATAGGTGATCAATACATTTCTAGATTAAAATGCATTGAATTGATTTAACCATGCAGTATCTTAAATTATCAAAAATTGAATACAGGTTATGAAACTACTGACCAATTTTAAGATAACTTAAAAATTCCAAAAAAAAATTTAAAAATTACAATGGTACAAGAATTATTTTTGAGTAAATTAATTATATTTCTAGTTAGTAGCAAATAGCTACCATTTTTAGGATTGAGTGCGTGACTTTAAATATTAATTTACTCAAAAATAATGTTCGTATTATTGTGGGTTATAAAGTTAATAGTTTTTAACTTAATAGTCATTTTAAAATTGGTCATTAACACTTAACCTGTGTTCAATTTCCGATAATTAAAATTTTAAGATACTACTAGATTCAATGTAATATAATACTGATATAATAATACCGTATAGGTATCTCTATTTGTTACAATAATATGATTGGAAATTTGTACAATAGGAACATAAATATGGAAAGTCTTATGGAAAACATAATAATATACATTTAACATCGTAAAATTGTTAGTTCAATGCGTCAAATACAATTTCTTTTAATACAGATTCTGCATCGCAAAACCAATATAAGTATGTGTACGAATACATTTTTAATAGTCTATTGTAATGTAGGTACCACATGCGATTATTACCACGTTTCTCGCGCGTCCAATTCAAAAATAAGTCATATTATTCTTGAAAAGTCGTTGTTTCGCCAAAAAATATGGTCTAGGAATATATATCTAAGAAAATAATGCGTCATGTTTTTGTCGTTAAGTCTCGCACCCTTTTGTATATTAATTTTATTATTCCTCCACGGTGAGTTTTCATTACGTCTTACTAGTGATTCTTAGTGTTTTAACGATATTGTTACACAAATTAAGTTGGACGGACAACGCGATCCTCGCCGGCCGCATTGTTTGACCAGCCGTAAAAATAATAACTCCACGACAGGAGTTTATTATTTTTATTATATTGCCCCGCGAGTGTAAAACAACAAAACACCATTAATTACCATCTCGTACGCGTGCGTAGGCATCCTTACAACAATATTATTATGTGACCGTGTAATTATATAATGTATAGATTTTTAATACTCAATGTTTTTATTTTCATTTTCTTTTCATTTTTTTTTTTTTTTTTTATCAGGAACGGCTGTTGTTGTCCGTGTTACCGGAACATGTAGCCGTCAAAATGCGCCAGGATTTGGGTGAGGCACTGGATAGTCAATTCAAAAAGATATACATGAGCAGACACGAAAACGTTAGGTATGTATTTATTTATTATATTATTTATATAAATAAACGCCTATGTATATACTATATTATATTTTATATGTACATAAATATGTATATACTGAGGGCTAAGGCTATGCCGTTTATGGTTCTGTACATGTATGTACATCTAATATATTATATGTATGTATTCGTGAAAATTAATAATGAAATAACGAAAGTCGAATTTCGTCAAAAGAAAATCACTATCAAAAGAACTGATGACCTTATAACTTTTGTTGGAAAATCCAATTACTAAAATGTACACCACTGTCATCTTCTGTATTTAATATACGAAAATTGAAAATAACGAAAACGTAATTGAGTATGTCTTATATTAATTGTAATAATACTTTTAATTGTCGTGGTTTTATTTTAATTGGTTGATTAAATATTATTATAATATAATACGATGTACATTAAACGGCATAGCACGGCAAATTAAATACAAGCACGCATGCGTATTGCTGAACCATTCTCAGCTTGGCTCAGAGCTATACACATGTAGATTGTATTTTTTATTTATATATTATACATAATATTATACACAATTTATCAACAATATAGCTCTGCTAGAACAACATTACAATATGGCGCACGAGGTAAAATTAACAATGATAATATTGTATTATTTTAACTTGGTCAGTTTACAAAGCATAATTTAATCAACAAATTCTCAGTGCTATGACGCGAATGTATATAATTTTGTATATCATCAAAAGTGAAATATATACAGATTGCTTTCAATAATTTTATTGCTTGTCAGATTCAAAATAATGTCACAGAATAAGGAAAATAATACAATATATTAGGCGTACAACTTACAATTTGAGCTGAACTCAATCGTACATATCAAACACAAAACGTTTTATATTAAACGGGTGTTGTTCAAATAGAATTTCATATTTGCAATATTTTCTTTATAATATATTTTCTTTGATATTTATGTTTTATTGTTTGAACATTTGTTCAATATATTTTGTAAAATAAATTTCAACACAAAATAGTGTTATTACTTATGTTTGTGATGTAGAATACTAGAATATTGAGATCATTTTATTGCACAAATACCTATATAGTTCAGTACAATATTAACTATCTATATATGGTAGGCAATCACTTTCTTCAAAAATAACTTTAATTGCAACATGTTTTTATTATATCAGAAAATAAAATAGTGTGTCTGTCTTATACAATAGTATAATATTATAATAAATTGGTCTGATACGGATTGCGGCATATTTAACTATTTAAGACGTATAAGTATATTATAACATGTACGTTGTAGATACATAATACATCATTTTTTTATCGTAGTGAATTACATTTTTTTATTAAACTTTGAAACTTTATAAAAACTAAAATATTATACCTACACACCGATGATTAAATTAATCAAAATGCTCAACTATATATGATCTATGTATAGCACATGTATGTGCTTGCTATTACAATAGGCATATTGTTTAATCGTGTAAAACATTTATGTTTCAATTTAAATAAATTTTCATCAATTTCAATATTTTTGACATTCCATGTGATCGTTATTATTGTTGAAGTTTTATTTATAAGCATTGCAAATATTATTTTACTTCTGGTTGTAGAAATAATCAAGTCAAAACAATGTTATATTTAATTTGCGAATCTCTATACAATAAAACAAAAACTATAACAAACAAATTAATTAAACGGTACGTGGGTTAATTTCATTGTTACTTTTTGAACTCTGTTGAGTGTTATAAAACGTAAAGTTGTAAGCCAACTTTTAAGGAGAGCAAGGTAGAAGGTTTTGTTTCTGTTTTTCATCGTTTGCGATCGTTTTTGTATAAACCCAATCCAATAACCTTCGTCTAAAACGTCTCCTTAAAGTTATTCAAAAATCTAGTATCCATTTCAAATAAATTATAATTTGGAAATATATAGCTATTCGGTAATATTATGTAACTCTTGTCCTAAATATTATCCATATACGTTATAATACAACGTAAAATATAGTTTTAAAATATTCATTTTTCATATTCTTTGTAAAGAAAAAAAAACTCACATACAAGACTGAACGTTCATATTACATTTTCTTCCGCTACATTGTGTTTAAGTTATTTATTTTTTGTTGTAAAAGGTATTTTTTATTATATTTTATCAATTTTAATTCAATTTTTTTTTTAATATTATTTACTTTGATTTACATGTCATCCATCATTTATATATTTTATTGCATTATAGTATATTGTATGCCGACATCGTTGGATTCACGGCAATATCGTCTACATACTCAGCGTCAGACCTGGTAAAAATTCTTAATGAGCTGTTCGCCAGATTCGATCGACTGTCCGAGGTGAGTTAATTTTTACTGCGCAATAGTTAATAATACAGTTTTGTTAAGAATACTTTTCAAGTGTACTCAGAATATGTATTATATGTATTCAAATACTATCTTTTGAAAGTATTTAAATATAAATACAAATACACTTTAAAAATAAATTAAAAATACCTATATTTTACAAGTACTTTTTTTTTTGTATATTAAAATATTTGTAAATACTAGTATTTAAATACAAGTACCTATTCAAATACTTTACGTGGCTGATAATATAAATAAATCATAATACATATTATTAATAATATACACTTCAACGCTGTATATCGTATAATAGTTTATTTTACGCCCTTTACGACGTACTATTTTCAGAAATACCAACAGCTCAGGATCAAGATTTTGGGCGATTGTTACTATTGTATTAGCGGCGCTCCCAAGGAACGACCCGATCACGCCGTGCTCAGCGTGCACATGGGACTCTCCATGGTCAAAGCTATCAAGTAAGAATTACGATTTTGGCCTGTGTTCCGAAATCCCAGCTGGCGTTACTGCGTAGGTATACACCACATTGATATTTGTTTTTTCTTCACCCCACATCAGATACGTACAACAAACGACAAATTCGCCGGTGGACATGCGGGTGGGCATACACACGGGAGCCGTTTTAGCCGGTGTTCTGGGTCAGAGGCAGTGGCAGTTTGACGTTTACTCCAAGGATGTGGAGTTGGCGAACAAAATGGAAAGCAGTGGAATGCCGGGGTACGTCCATGCGGAAAAGACAAAAAATATGAGTAATTTTTTTTGTCCAAAACGTGATTTGTTGTGTTTTCAGACGAGTGCATATATCCGAAAAAACGTTGAGTTTCTTAAATGGAGAGTTCGAAGTCGAGCCCGGTTACGGAGAACGCCGCGAAGAAGCGCTCAAGATGGCTAGCATAAAAACTTTTTTTATCATAAAAACGATCAAACCGGTAATTGTTGATATTCACGTGGATTTTTCACGTTGTCAAGTGATTTGTTTTTTAAACTTTCTGTCTTTTTTCACGCGTGACAGTTCAAAATGGAGGTGCAAAACGGATCGTTGACCGATCAGAACAGTGCCAGCAAAGAATCTGTGGTTAGTATCCCGTTTGTGGACTGTTTTCATGCGCCCTTAAAATTGTTAAATTTAATTTGTGTGTGCATACAGTGCGCGACACCGATTGACGATGCCGATTTAATAGCTCAGGCCAAAGAGGACTCCGATAACTTTAAGAAGCGATTGAGAAAGGACTTGATGAACAGAGATGGCCACAGGTAATTTACTACATCATAGGTGCACTGTGCGCAAGTTTCGGGTATAGGAATTATATTTTTCACTTTGGCCAATTACATTTTTTGAGGGCTTGTAGCTTAGATTGCATTTATTATGACATATAATATATATTTCATACACTATGATGTATTATATAATGTTTTAATTAAAATTTTACTATAGAACGTGACCCAGGTGCCGCACCCCCAGTATACGACACTGCAGCGTGCGATATATATATTATATAGACATTATAAAATGTACTCGACATATAAATATTATAATTTGGATGGATGGGTATAATATAGTGTTTTGATGAACACGTTTTATCTAAATGTCGGGAACATTAAACCATTCTTTCATTAAATCAGACGAATAATATAATATAATAGGCGCCGTCACAAATTGATTGTACGCAATTATAATGTCCCATATTATAAAAACAATATGAGCTCCGTTTCGATGTATTCTAATTTCTATGCTAATTGAATTTCGTTCGTTGTTTTCTATCGTCTGTTCTATTGTGGTCCCGAATTGACAAAACAATGTTCTCGTGTTGAAAATCCCGAGAATTCCGCCATTAATTTCACTCATATTAAGGTGTAGGTATAATATAATAATGTTTTATATTTATATTAATTGTAAATTAATATATTATTTCTGTGAACCGAGTACTACAATCATTTCTCGGAAATATGTATAAATAAATTTGAATTTATATTGGGGAGACCAATAAATTTATTGAAATATAGAAATTATTCAAACGTATTTTCATTACATACGGTAGTAGTTGTTTAACAGTAAGGCTTGATGCACACGTGCGGTTTTTAAACGCGCGGTGCCGCTGCGGCACTGCAGTTGTTGAATACACACCATTGTGTTTTTGTTGCGGTAACTGCACGTCATCCAGACGCCCGAGACGGCATTTGTCATGGAATTAGTCACCAACTATGGAGGTTTATTACAAAAAAAAGGCAATTTTTGCTTACTTGGTGCACAAAAAATATGTAGGAACGTATAATAGGCGTTACTGGATGCACCCATTTACAAATTGTAGATTATTAAGAGGTGAATTTTATACTACATTTAGTGATATAAGAGAAAATCCAGAAAAGTTTTTTACTTTCTTTTTTTAGTCCTATCGTGATAATTTTCATCAGCGATGTTCCAAATTTCTTTATAATTTTTAACTTCACCGATCAACAGCTCAATATCAACATTGTCGATTTCGGACATCTTGCGTGGAAAAATCGCACGTGTGCATAAGTCAATATACAACAGGGTACTACTGATTCAGTAGTACTGAACCGGATTTGCGTGCGCGATGCCGTTGCGGCGACGTTGTTATCTGCGGCAGACACTGAACGCAACGGCGACGCAGCGGCGCCGCATGACATGTGCACTGTACAATTTGATTACATATTGATTACGCCGTATTTGCGGCACCGCAGCGGCAAAAAACGGACGTGTGCACCGGGTGTAATATATTACATTTTTACATATATATTACCTATATTACCTAATATGTTACTCATATTATCTTACCTGGTGATGATTTTATGAAAGAACACTCATTGTTCCAAAAACATAATATTTTTGAATATTTCTTTTATAATAGCGTAGTAAATTACCTAACGCGTTAGGTAACGTAATTAGGTACGTAGATACCTAACGTTATATAATTTTAGGTCATTATAACAAAACCACATTTTTGAAAAATCGTATTTTTTAAGTTCTCTTTTACTTTTTTTTAATAACAACATACATTTTTAATACTTTATTGCAAAACAAAATATTTTCCGGAGTACATTGCCCATTGCTTACTGCCATTCACCGTCGTATTCTCATTGATCGCTATACTTCCATTAGTTTCATTAGTGTTACAGCCGTGTTGAAGCGTCCTCTACAAGTAAACGATTTTGTTTTTTTTCTGGACCTATGCCAACCACGAAAATATCTCGAATTACGATATCTAGTTCCGAATTGCATAAACATTCCAACCCTAAGTCTCTTAAATTTTCGCCCCATTGAGCAACGCATTCATCGTTTGTTTTCCGTGGTTGATAAAATTGATATCGCGCAGCGAAATATGACATTTTTGATTCAAAATGGCCGGATAGCATAGTTGACAATGTTTCAAACAACCGATCTTTTGGGTTTGACATACTCTGACGATAAATAAAGACTGTACAATGCAACTTATTAAACTTATTAATATGCAGAAAAAAAACCAACCCTTTTATTTAAAAGAATTAATTATATTAAGTTTTGACAGTTATATTATTAATTCTCTAGTAGTAGTAATACTAGTAATAGTATTCTATAGTATTTTATTTTTGAAACCCAAAATAAAGGGTATATATGAACTAACTATTGAATAACTAAAAAAGTGCCAACAATGCTTTAAGTTTTTTACTTTATTATTTTAATAAATGCTTACTAATAATATTTTAAATAAAGGGCAGATATTTCTATTTTCTATTAAACTTTTTTTTAAAAAATCATTCTTTATAAACATTATCTAAGCGTTAAATGATTTTAGTTTAGACATTAAGTAATAAAAAAAAATTACCACATTGTGAAAAAACACAAAAATATACTGAAAAATCTTTATTTAGAAATCAAAGAAAAAGCAAAATTTTTCCCAAAATTTTTAATTGTAGTAGTGCATTCAATACGTTTTTATCGATTTGTTTTTGATTTATTTTATTTGAATATTCTGGATAATCTTATGTAATTCCTATCTATTACCATTTTATTATTGTATATATATTACCTACCAATTACTTGATACTAACTTATTTAGTTAGTAAAATAATAAAAAAAATAAATAAACATAAAAAGGATATAAAATTCTAATTACTACATAATATTAATTAAAAATGTTGTTTACTTGTATGATAAATTGTCTATAAATTTCAATAACAGTATGACCATCTGTATTTAAAAATAAAACCAAAATTTACCATAGTTTTTTTTGAATATTAGCTTATTGCGTGTGTGTTCTACAAATAATAAAGATAGTGGATAACCTTCATTTTTGCTTCATCGTTGATGCTGTTTGCTTCAAAATATTTCGTAATTGCGATGAAAAAAAAGGTTATGTCATCATATAGCTCGTATAAACCAGGGATGCGGATTACTTGCGAGAACATTATTTTATTTTGTATTGTCGGTGACGTACCCTCTCGTTTGATCACTTGTTATATTTACTAATTTTATTCGTAATATTCATGATATCCATAATATCCATATGTATGACATAAAGTAATTTATACACTATCGAAAAAGAATTAAATTGCGAGAAACTATAGTAGATGGAGTATAAATTAAAATTTTCTTCGTCAATTTGTGCACAAATTTGTACAGTGAACAAATTACACTGGACGTTTGTCCGCTGTCGCCGCCGACTTGTTTACGTATTGTGGCTTATCGTTGCGTTGGAAATTTCTTGAATCGTGAAACTGACGAGCCTAAATTACTTGCTGTAGTGGAAAGTTCGACGGCGAATCATCGAAGATCAATCTAAGAAATGCTCACACGCCTGATGGAAATACTAGCATATGCGATCACGAGAAGAACCTATATGGATGATGAGTAAGAAGTTGAAAAGATCATATTTCATGAAGTAATTGATTATAGAATCATTAAATTCGTCAAGTGGAAGAATTGATCCATAGATCAATGTACACGAGAATCAGAAAAAAATTTAAACAACTGTTTGGATATTTTGAATGATTACAAATTGCAAAAAAAAAAATATATATATATAATACATCCACCGTCGTCACCAATGTGTTAAACGTTGCTTTTCTGTTTATTACAATATATCGGTAGTGCCTAGTTATAATGAATTTGTGATATATGTACTTCATTACTTCCATTAATTTAAGACTTACATAGCCCGCTTTGCTTGTACGTCATATCTATACGATGAACATTTCTCACCTAACCTTAGTAAATATATAGTACGAGTATGATAAAAAATAATATAATAATAATATTAACTATAATTGTTTGGGTTTTGATAAAATATAACAGATAATATGAAAAATTATAGGCTCTATACAATATTTTATACCATACTATAAAATAATTTGTATTAAAATTTAATTTAAAATCATAAATTAGATCAGACATAATTATAAGCCAATAAAAATGCCACAAGGCCCGCTACGGTATTATGTATAACAATAGTATATATATTTTAATGAAACAATAAAAATAACCAGAAACGTCATTAATAATATTGATAAATGTAGAAATTAAAATTGTTTTCTTCGAAAAGTATTAGTTTTAATCAGTATTCAATGCTTAGTTGTATAATATCCGAAGCTCGACCAAATAAGAGGGGGAAAAAATGTTTTTTATACAACTCTTGATATGGAGGACTTCCGCTCCTTGTCTCACATTAATCAATCTTAAGCCTTTTTTTTTTAATAGTTACATTCATATTTTATTTAATTAATGATTTTTATATTCAAATTACTATATTGTATATTTGTATTATTATAGATACAATTATATAATAAATCAATGTGTTTAATTGTGTCCTAGTATAATTATGCCGTAATAAAAGTTTTGCTAGTAACTGACGTGCACGGAATGAGGCATATTATGATATAAAAACAAACATTTATACACTTGTGACGTGCTGCAGGCAATAAAATTATTTTATTAAAAAAAATTGTTTTTATAATAATTGTAACTTCCAATTCTACGGTGCTATTAGTTTATGGATAGAAAGATGCACTGACCAAACGTTTGATACCTCCGCTGGTGCAAAACGTATTGAATTCAGTCTCCGTGAAGTATTTTGTCCTATCTGAAGTGATCTATTTAGGTACTCCGAAATGTGTGAATAATTCCTGCATTTTAGGTATGATGGTTATAATGAATTTGTTTCAAAAACATCGAGTCATTTCGATATCGCATAAATAAGGAAGTTTTTATTTTTATTTATTATAAGGACACAAATAATCTACATGTAAGCGTATCCACGGCGTGAGTAGGTTCAGCAAAGCATATCTGACTTGTATGCAATTTTCACAATCACGTAAGAATATTTCCACTATCGCTATCGAGCATTGGCTTCCAAAAATACGAACGAGCTATTGACTATCGTGTTACTTATACCTTGAATGTACGGACTATAATTCTTGTACTAATGCTGCTGTACATTTTTCAGAAATTATCACTTAGTAGCTAATAGCCTTGAATACGGCCAAAGTCTTTTTCCGTGGTTATTTCGTACTTGCGCGAAAAGTATGGTTTTAAAGACGCGCTCTTGTGTGTATCAATCGGCTAGCTTTCGACATTAATCGTTTTAATTACACGAGATAGGCTGATATTAACACACGTGTGTGTTCTTATTTTGTTCCTGCAATTAAAATTATTATAAACGGACAATATTATCATTGTACCTATATAAAATTCAAACATTGTTGTTCGGGCAACTTCTCACAAACATTGTTTATCTTTATTCGCTATAGAAAATCTGCCTGGTTAGGTGAGTTATTTCGGACTTTACCAACACAATATCGAAATCGAAAGCTTACAATACGACCTTCGGAGTCAGTTTGAAGAGTACATTAATATAGTACTTTTTTTTTATCCGAATATATGACAAAATGGTTTTTGATTCAAAAAAGTAAGAATAACGACAAAAATAGATTTTAAAAATGTTGTTTTGTAATAAAATTAAATAATATAAAAAAAATATTTTGAAAACGATGTTTTTTGAAATGATGAGTGTTTTACGTTAAATGAATCACCTGATAGGTATATAATATAGTATGGTAGATATATAATATTAATAAATATTAACACAGTAATTTTAAAATTAAAACTTAATATTTAAATATGTAATCAATATTAATAATAATTTACACTCGTGGTTCATTTAAAGGGATCTAAACAAACACACAAAATTTTTCACTTTGGCATTTAATGATGAAGCAAAAGAACGCGAATACAAATACCACAAAGAAGCTGCATCTGGTGTGTCTCTTATAGGTTGTCCGTTAGTACTGTTCTTAACGTCTTCTGCACAAATTATTATGTTACCAAGGTTTGTAATAAATAAAATTTACATATTAAAATAAATTGAACAAACTTAATTTGTTTTAATATTATAAAACTCTAAATAACACCTTATATTATACTTTGTAGAGATATTTTAAGCTACATGTCCAGTTGTCTTGCATTAGTATTACTATTAATTATTGTAGTAGTATCAGTCGCGGATATTTTTCCAAGAGTAAGTAAACTAAATTTTATATTTTTTGTGTCAAAAGTAATACAATTTTTAAACATTATAATTTCACATAATCTTATTTTATTATAAAAATAATATATGTTCAACCGTAGTATGGATACTATCAATATTTATTTGAAGTATGATTTTAAATTATTCGTGTCGATATTTAAATATTTATATATATACACACCTACAGTAAAACAATAATAATTTTATACTTTTTTAATATGAGATACACATTGGTGATTCACCAAGCATAATCAATAATCATTCTTATGATTTCCTTTAAAAATTAATTTATTGTTTTTTAGAATTTTTAAATATTTTCAAATAGGTACTTATAGATTGTTTTATACAATTTAAGGAGAGATAGTAATAGGCTTTCCTGTGGAAATAACAACTTTTTTTTTCAAATATGAATCAATTTTTCTTCCCAAAAATCTTTAAGAATGTTTATTTAATAAAAATGTTAATGTATCCAAATTAAAATTTAAACTAGTGATTTTTGAGTATTTTAACTTTGTATAATAATATTACTTTATATTTGTGAAACTACTTGTTCAAATTTTGATTTAGATACATCAACCTTTTCAAAAACATCATCTGCTTTATAATAAATATTTTACAGTAAAAAAGGCTGGTTCTCGTTTGAAAAAAAAAAGCTTGTACTCTAAAGCACCAATTGCTCGAAAATAAGATCCTTAAGTATACATAAAAAATTCATTATTCAAGGAAAATTGAAGGTCACCATGCGTGGTTAATCACCCTGTATGATAACATTTAAATTTAGTTACTTTTGATATTGAAATTAAATTTACGAAAAAAAATACAAAATTTACTTATGTACCGAACCTATTTGATAGTTCACATTGAAAAACATTTCATATATTAAAACAACCGCGTAGTGAATAATCGCAAAATTTATTAAAATCAAATTTCACACTTACAATTTAATTGTTATTAGATTCTACCATCGAAAATCATATGGTTCAGTGAAACCATAAATGACTCTTTATGGATTCGACGTATACTTGGCATCACAGCCGCGTCATTACTAGCGTCTACCAATCTCGTGGGACTAGTAAGTTAAACAAAATTTTTCGTTTTTTTTTCGTTTGATCAAAATTTATGATTTTTTAAAATTGTTTTCATAGATATCGTGTTGGTCAGACCAACAAATACTAACCAACTGCACGCATGGCCAAAGCGATCCATCGACTTATTGCATGTATCCATCATACTTCACTTACTTCATGGTGTTGGCGCTAATTGCCACGTCCATGTTGACTCAACTATCTCATTTTACCAAAGCCACTATACTGTTCGTCATCACTCTGATACATTGCGTTGTCAATGTAGTTACAGTAGGCACTGCTATTGACTGCGAAGACTCAATCATTTACAAGCCGTTCAAGTATATGATATGATAATATTATAATTACGTATCTAGGTACACTAATGATTAATTTTAATATGCTGTATACACTCCATTCATAAGTCCATTTTTCTAAATACTGTTCGTGTTTACATCAGATATATTATAATAATAATAAGTAACGTGTATGCGCACCTACTAGAACACTATAAAGATGCCCAAAATACTAAAAATCTAGAACGTTATATTCAATTTATCCCAAGTGTTATTATTATTTATTTCATATAGATAGTTGTAAACTTAATAGGGTATCTGAATAAAGATTATAACAAACAACAACTAGACGACTGAGCGTGGAAATATTGAGTCCAACTAAAGTATGTAGTTTAATGAGTTAAATAAACAAAAAAAAATCATTAAATGTATAGCTATTATAGGTATACATTAATATGAATTGTTTTCAAATATCTTAGTCAATTTTATGTAATGCAATATAATTAATACATAATATTATTATACCATGTATGTAATATGTACCTATAAAGATTTTTCACCAACCTATTATATAATTAAACTTCTTTATAACTACATCTAAACAATTGGATATTCGAAAGATGGGGTGATATGATAATATGATAGTATTATAATAACCCGCATTCCTACTCCAAAAAAATTTCTACTTATGCCACTGATTTCGCGTGCACTGCTTAAAAGTACATATTGCACAATTCATTATTATCTCCCCCTCCCCTCTTAGAAGTTAGTGATTATCTATGTGGCAGTCTCAGGATATTAGATATTTAAAACATATACCTAAACGATTATATTGTTACTAAAAATAAACATAAATAATTATAATCGTTTTCAGAGTTTTGCCATCAAAATATGCATTGTCGTTTCTACTCATAGCGGTTACAATGGCACTAGTGTTTTTGGCTAGAAATGTAAGCTTCTAAATATAAAAACAACATAATATCTACTTACCGTATGAAATGTTTGAAATTTATTTAGATGGACAAATCATCAAGAGTTCTTTATCTATGGCGAACGGAAGTTGAAGAACAAAGGGAAAGGGCTTCGGACATACGAAGGAGAAACGAAGCATTAGTATACAATATTTTACCTCCACATGTGGCCAAACATTTCTTAGGTAGTTACAAACGTCAACACGAAGAACTATATAGTCAAAGTTATGCCGAGGTTGGAGTTTTGTTTGCATCAATGCCAAACTTTTCGGGTAATTTCAAAGTTAAATGTTTACTATATATTATAATATTACCACCCATTAACTATTAAGTACCTATATAATCATCTGTTTACAAACAAAATGCATTGTTTTAGATTTCTATTCAGAGGAGACTGTTAACAATCAAGGCCTCGAGTGCTTAAGATTTCTGAACGAAGTTATATCTGATTTTGATGCAGTAAGTAAACACATCATACTTACACTATATATTACTATTATAACTATACCAATTTAAATTAATTCATAACTTCCCTATATATTATATACAGCTTCTGGAACAACCACGCTACCAGGATATTATTAAGATTAAAACAATTGGTTCAACTTATATGGCAGCTAGTGGACTGAACCCTTCGCGTGTCGTAAAGGTAATATTGATTTATTTTTACAATTATTATTCATATTATACTCAATTTGACACATTTTATTTAATATTTTGTTAATAAATAAATCTGATGCCTCAGCCTGAAGATCCCATTGAAGTTAGATGGGCACACCTTGCATTGCTGGTGGACTTTGCTTTCGATCTCAAAAAAGCACTTCAGGGGATAAATGAACAAAGCTTTAATCACTTTGTATTAAAAATGGGTATGTTACGCTGATTTTACATATTTTGGAAACCATTTTACGAATCACCATACGCACTAGATATACTAAAAGTAAAAATGCATACTTGCCAATAATGTTTTACTTAAAAAATATAAATTGAAAAAAATATCTAGCCACTAGTCGTATAATATATTTCAATTTTCATTTTCCCCAAGATTTTGTTAAAATAGACTACGTATGTTGAATCCCTTTAAAATCTCTATATAAGTTAATATTATAATAGCCTCTAAGGATCAATTTGTGTACTATTTTAAATTACAACTATATTATAACCAAAGCTCGGAACTTCATGCATTTTGCATATTTCTTATGAAGCTGCATATTTAAAATCTGATTCGATACAAAGTCATGATAATACAACCGAAATACAAAAATGTATGTTGCATTTTTTTTTTTTAATTTTTATGATTTCGTATATTTAAGGATTTTAAGCATATTGGTACATAATATGTGTATTAATCAACAAAAAACAAACTTTCAATAAATTTAAATTATTAATAATAAAGAGCCACTTCACACCATAGTTTTGTCTATAATTTGAATTATACAGTGAGTATTGATTGTAAATTTATTATGATTGGTCCGGTCTAATTTAACATTTTTCCAATAATAAAAAATTTATTTTTTCCAAGAGTTGTCACTGTAGCTGCACGTGACATCGTATTCCACCCAAGTCACTCGTTTGATAAAATAAGACAAAATACAAAATAATTGTAAATAAAAAAATTTATTTTTTTTTTTTGAATAATTCTCCTTTTTTCAAGCTTATCCCAATATAAATAAATATTTTATAAAAAAAAAATAATTACATATTATACTGCATTTGAACTTTTTTTAGTATTTATGCACATATTTTATTGTTTTTTAACGCATAAAGTTCCGAGTCCTGGTTATAATTTTTAAACCACTAAACCGTTATATATTCTAATTAACTTCAATCTATAAATGTTGTGCAAACCAACAGTTTTTACTATACGTATTTTAGTGTCCAATTTAAGTAAAACCAATTTAAACGCGAAAACAATGTTAAAACCAATTTATAAACTTTATCTAAGTATATATTTTTATGTATGCAAAAATTATAATTAAAACCTGCAATTTTTTTAGGAATCAATCATGGTCCGATAACCGCCGGAGTTATTGGAGCGAGAAAACCTCATTACGATATTTGGGGAAATTCTGTGAATGTGGCGTCAAGAATGGAGAGTACTGGAAAAGCTGGGTGCATACAAGTATGTTCGGTCTTTCTCAAAATAAATTTAAGAACACAATTTTTTATCATTTACAACTAAAACGATGTATTATCATATAATACTTTAATATTAAATTTCATATTGAACATGTTTGTGACCATCAAGCATGCATATATGTCAATAAGTTGGTTCAATGTATTTTTATTTTTCCTATTTAAGTACATTATTATATATTCTGCCCGTATTGTATTATATACATGTATCAAATAACTATATAAGAAAAGTTACACGCTATTACTTCAATCCAACAATGTTGTAGATTGTCATTATCTATATAAGTACTATAATATATACAATAGTACAATAATGATAAAAATATTTTTATACTTTGTAACAGGTGACGGAAGAAACGTGTAATATTCTGCAAAATTTCGGATTCAAGTTTGAACAGCGTGGTCTAGTAGCGGTCAAGGGCAAGGGGCAGCTGATGACTTATTACTTAGTGGGTAAAGGGATCCAACCTAGCCAGGTGCCGCCGCCGATCATGGAGACACTGCCGGAAATGGAGGAAGAAGACACAGACGAGTGCATGGTGGTTAGACAAGCGCTGTTGCCTCGGACCGAGCACAACGGGTCGGCAACCGCTTCCGGTTGATGAACAACGACAATGACTTTCATTATTATTTTATGTTTACTATATAACGATGACGAGGACAACATGACATCGATCAATGGACAACAATACATATTATTATATTATTATTATATTTAAATTACCCATTTCCGTCGCAAAGGCCATACGAGACGTGATGTGAAAACGTCAGCTATTTAATTTATACGTAATGTGCCGAAAAAAAATAATTTAAAAAATAGCTATTTATGTCATATTATTACCTACGATAACCTAAAGATATAAGTGTAATTTATTGTTATGTGTTTGCATTTACGATTTACTAATCTATTTGCTAAACAAGCTTTTTATAATTGTATTATTTTATAGATAGGTATAGGTATTTGACGGTTTCTGTTTACTTACATTTCTTTACTTTTCTTTCTTTCTTTTTTTTTATCGATTATACCACCGTTAATGTTAAAGATGTCAATAAGGGTTTGTTAAATAAAACCATCTGACTTGATTTTATTTGTTCATATTGAACACGAAAACAAATTAATATAAAAACATAACAGAAATGTTGTGATTTTGTTTATGCTTTGTTTTTTGTATTATGATTTATGTAATACTTGTATTATTACTATTACTACCTATTATTATTATTATTATTGCTATTATTATTATTATTATTGCTATTATTATTATTATTATTATTGCTATTATTATTATTATTATTAATATTATTATTATTATTATTATTATTATTATTGTGCTTAGATTTATTCTGAGTTGACATTTTTATTTTACTTTATAATAATTATTATTAACTACTATATTCTCTACCAACAATATATAGGTATTGTTACCTCAACCAATATAATAAGTGCGATTCACATACATATAAATTAGTATTGCATTATGTAAAACATTATTGCTTATTTATAATCATATTAATAGTTGTTAATCATTTTTTTTTACTAATAGATACCTATATTTACTATTATTTTATAACAGAGAATGAGAATTGAACTGCTTATTTTAAAAAATAAAACCTGCCCTTCAATTTTGTAATTTGTTGTCAATTTACTTAATAACACGTTAAATAATAAAATAATAAAATTTTGTTTGTTTAAAATTACTCCCAACATAGTTCAATATGTACAGATGTACCTAAATCCTACAAATTATCACAACTAGGTACCAAATAATAGTCATCAATTTAATTATTGAGTAGTAACCTACATAATATGCATTTTAACATTGTAAAAATTAACGTTTATCATAAAATGTTATTATATTTTAGTGATTAACTTATATTGTTTATGTTTTTTATTTTTTATTATGTTTACTTGTATTAGGCTCAATACCTAATTAATACTTAGTATCTATACCTTCATCTGACCTTAATGACTTCTCATTTATTAATACTTTTTATGAATAGTTTTTTATGTATTTGTGTTATAACAATTTAAATACAATAGACTTCACTTAAAATTATTGAATTTAATTTTTAAACACTTCATAGTGTAAAACTTCAATTATCAACTACTAAAATAAGACTACCTAATCTACGGTTATTTTTAGGATCCTATTCTAAAACCAATGGTGGCTTACATATTTTATTATTTCATTTGAATTTGAATTTGAATTTTCAATTAAATACCTAATATGATGAGAAATGATTAAAAATAAGAATAATATTACACTTATTTTCAAATTTTGTTTTTTTCGTATTTAATAAGTAGTTGAATTTATCCACAAATTGCCTATTATTGGCACAATGTAATTTTAATTAAATTTTTAGAAAATTAATTACCTAGTCGTATAGTAATATGTGGCTTTTAAAATCTTAATGACACTATTAAGAAGCATGTATTTTAATTTTTAATGCATGTTAATTTGTGTTTGTTGTTTTTGTTGTTTTTGTTTTTTTGTTTTTAATAGTTGTGTATAATACATCTTTATAGCCAATATACTTTAACATTATTTATAAGAAAACCAAAATCAAATATTTTATGGTTATTAAGATGGTTTTAATGTTACCTTATAAATATTATTATTATTATTAGTGTATCCTTATTTATAATAAGATAATACATTTTAGACAATGATTGAGATTTTTGGTGTACAAAATCTATATAGTTTCGATATAATATATACATTGTACACTTATTTTTTTTTTATCTCAATAAAATAAATATTAATAGTTTAATGAATTTGCATTCGATTGTTTTAATACTTATCCTTGTCTCAAAATATAAATCTCCAACCTTGGTATATAAAGGGAAGAAGAATTTAAATTCATTGGTGGTTTGAGGCCTTACCACTTGCCTCTCAATGACACATATTTTTCTATAACTGTTATGTAGGATAATAGAAGACATATTACAATTAAATTTTGATCGGAGTGTCTTGAGTCTGGCATCACCTTTTAGAGCAGTAAAAATTCTTCGAATTTTAAGTTCAATTTTCAAGTTTGTTTTTATTAAGCAAGTAAATCTTATGTGGGTACTTATCTTTTGTTATAGGTAACTAAAAAACCAAAAACTTTAAATAGGTACCTACTATTAATTTATTAATTTATCTTTTAATTATGAGTGCTATTAGGTGACCTATCTATCTTTTGTAATTTACTATGTACTACTTCCAAACTCAAAAAATAGTTTAAGAATTTACCAAATTTAATTGAAGTTGTTTATCACTCTTTATTTTATTGTTAAGTAATTACAAATTTTCTTCATTGGTAATTGGAAAAAAATCATCTAAACTATATCCAATTTTATACTGCATAGCTATTTGTGTAGCTCTTAATTGTACAAAGTTATAAATAAATCCTTCTAATCCAATATAGATTGAATTCACAACGCATAAATGCCATGCTGAACTTTAGTTAGATAATTGACAACAAAGTTTTTGAATAATCTGTATATATAAAACAGTAAGCTGAAAAAAAATAAAATAAAAATACGGTCCCATACATGACCCTCAGTTTCACGAAATCGTTAAATGTAATATGATTCATGGCCCTTGTGGCTGTTTTAATCGAAATTCACCATGTATGAAAGATAACGCGTGCAGTAAACATTACCCCAAGAATCTCATTAAGGAAACTCAAACTGGCGATGACGGTAATTCGAAGTACAGGAGACGTTCAACCGATGACGGTGGATTCTCCGTCAATATCAAAGGCGTAGATATAGATAATCCTTGGGTAGTTCCTTATAATCCAGTACTATTAAGAACATGTAACGCTCACGTCAATATGGAATATTGCAGTTCGGTGAAGTCCATAAAATATGTATGCAAATACGTAAATAAGATCTCGGACCAGGCTTCATTTGCCTTAGAAAATGAGAAAGACGAAATAAAAACTTACGAAAGTGGACGATATATAAGTTCATCAGAAGCCGTGTGGCGAATCCTTGAATTTCCAATTCACGAGCGTTTTTCTACCGTTGTCCACCTTGCTGTCCATTTAGAAAATGGACAAAGGGTTTACTTTAATGAACAAAACCTACATGACAGAGTGAATAGTCCTTCTACAACTACACTTCTCTCATTTTTTGATTTGTGTAAAGTGGATGACTTTGAAAAAAATTTGCTTTACCCAGAAGTACCTGCATATTACATTTGGGACAAAAAAAAGTTTCAAAGAAGGAAGAGAGGAGTAAACGTTGTTGGCTGACCAGATATCAAAAGACAGCACGCTCTGGGTAGAGTTTACACGGTTCATCTGAACAATACAGAATGTTATCACCTTCGTATGCTTCTTCATGAAATCTGGGGCCCAATTTTGTTTGAAGCGTTGTAAACTGTAAATGGTCAAGTATATCCCACTTTTAAATCCACGTGTAAGGCTCTAGGGTTACTTGAAGATGATGAGCATTTGTACGGAGTACTAAAAGAGGCAGCACTTTGCCAATCTCCGCATATGATACGGGTTCTATTTACTATTATATCAGTGTTCTGCCAAGTAACAGATCCCTTATGTCTTTGGGACAAATTCAAAGAATACTTATCTGAAGATTTTAAAATACGATTAGAACGACAGGATTCCGTAGGTGCAGAACACTTAGCGGACGTAGTGTTGAACAAATGTCTATCAGTAATAGAAGATGCCGTGTTAACATTAGGTGGTCGGCCTCTTAAAGAATATGGCTTACCTCAGCCAAGCAAATCTCAACAATTTGATAATAGAGAGTATCTAAAGGAAACAAGTTATGACTTAATAGCCTTAGAAGATGCCGTAAGAAACAATGAAGAATCTCTGAATGACGAACAAAAGTTTGCTTACAATCAAATTATTACAAGAGTTAATAATAATGAGGGTCGAATATTCTTTTTAGATGCTCCAGGTGGAACTGGAAAAACTTTCTTAATCAATTTGATTTTAGCGAATGTTAGAAGTACTCGCGACATTGCCTTATTTCCTTAGCTGTAGCATCTTCTGGAATCGCAGCTACACTGCTCGATAGTGGTCGAACGGCCCATGCTACCTTCAAATTACCACTCAATCTAACTACTTCGGATACTCCCTTTTGTAATATATCAAAACAAAGTAATTTTGCGAAAGTTTTAAAAGATACAAAAATAATAGTGTGGGACGAAATTAAAATGGCACATAAGGATGGTGTTGAGGCTTTAAATAGATCTCTAAAGGATATAAGGAGAAATAAAAGGTTAATAAGTGGTGTAACGGTTTTACTGGCTGGAGACTTTAGGCAGACTCTACCAGTAGTACCAAAAGGGACCAGAACTGATGAAGTCAAGTCATGTCTTAAAAGATCTACTTTATGGCTTCAGATTAATATACATAAACTGTCAAAAAATATGAGGGTATACTTGGGAGAGGAAAAGTTTGCTGGTAGATTTGCAGATCTTTTACTTGAAATTGGCAATGGTGATTATCCATCGTTTGATGAAATGATAACTATCCCAGAAAATTTGTGCACAGTTGTAACTACGGTTCAGGATTTAATATTAAAAATTTATCCAAATATTGATCATGTTCATGATAAGCCTATGGAATTGTTGTGTTGTCAATGATACACTGCTGATATATTTTGAAGGAGAAGAAAAAGTATATACTTCGATAGATACGGTGGTCAACATAGACAATGTAACTAATTATACGGTTGAATTTTTAAATTCATTGAAACCACCGGGTATGCCATATCATAAGCTTATTCTGCGTGTGGGCACACCTATTATGTTGTTACAAAATTTGAAACCACCTAAACTGTGTAATGGGACCAGACTTAAAGTCAAAGCTTTACATCGCAATATAGTAGAAGCCACAATTTTAACTGGATGTGCGAAAGAGGAAACTGTGTTTGTACCACGAATCCCTTTAATTCCGAATGATCATCTGTTCGAATTTAAACGATTACAGTTTCCCCTCAAAGTCTGTTTTGTAATGACTATAAACAAGTCTCAAGGCCAAACTCTCAAATTTGCTAGAATAGATTTGCGAGAAAACTGTTTTTCACATGGACAGTTCTACGTAGCTTGCTCACGCGTAAGCTCACCCAGTAGCTTGGTGATTTTGTCGTCTACTAATAGATCAGCGAAGAACATTGTTTACAAAGAAGTTTTATATATAACATTTTGAAGAACAATCAGTAAAACATTTATTTTGAACCTTCAGTGCTAAAATTTATCGTGAACAAAGCTTTGGCCGCCAAAAGCTATAAATTATAGAATAGGATATAATAATTATTATTATCTTAAAAACTAAATTAATATGCATAAAATATTATTTAAAAAATCTCAATTAATTTAAATTTCAATAGATTAAACAAAATTTAATCTTGCCAGATTACATACATTATTATATATTTTAACCCGGCAACAACGGATAATTCAGCTAGTCTATTATAAACATTAAAATGCCTTTATTGTATACAAAGAAATTGTACTTAATTTAAATATTTAAATAATGTAACTTTGGAGTATGTTCTTCTTTTGCTTCACAATCAATTTGAAATTGTATCTTAATTTTGAACCGAAGCATATCTAAAACAAACTTCATTAGTATTAGCTTCTACTCATTCTTTTGTGTTGATTAAACGAGTAACTAAGAGATACTTTTAATTCTATAATGGTTGTGAGACTGAATTCAATTAATTTGAAGATGAACCAAAACTGTATGTAAATGCTCAGTAAGGAGCTCTATTTACACTCGTTTGTCGTTCTCAAACTGAACAGCCTAGGCCAAATTTATGATGGATTAAAAGGTAAAATTCATTGAAAATATTGTTACTTGACATGCAAATAACAAATAAAATGTATTAATTTAATATCAGTATAAAGCAGTCGATTTAACAATAATCAACAACACTAAAATGAAATTCAATCCAAAAGGTAATCTTTGGTTTTAAAATGTAACCTAACCATATGCAATACTAGTGACGGCTATACATTTTTTTGTTATTCTAAGTTAATTAAATAAATTATTAATCTTCAAAAATTAAAAATATTATATTTTAAACCTTAATAAAATAATTAATACTTTTACATTTGCAATTTAATATCATGTAATTTGAATTTACCTAAAGTTAAAATTATTAAAAAAGGTTTTACAATCTATGCATAAATTCACAATTTATAACCTTTTTTTAGGCATTTCATAGATAAAATGCTTTTTATCAACTAATCATAGTAATATTGGAATTTTATATTTTTTATTTAATATTTTATTAGGTATAATTGGGTTATCATTTAGAATTTTAATTCTAAATACAATTGATTATATACCTATTTTTACAGGATTCTCTATAAATAGTATTATTTTATTTTAATATTTATTGGAGACAACTTAGCTTTATTAAACTTAACTTAACTTTACTTTACTTTTTTATTATATTTATTAGGTGAAATTAAATATCTTATTTAACAGTTAAAATTTTTATTCATTAATGATTTTAATCTTATGAATTTATAGATTTTTAAAATATTGAATTTGAATCATATTATATAATCAATAAATTAAAATAAAGAAATTTTTCATTTAATTGAAGTAGATAATAAAACTATAATTGTATTTAAATTTATTATTCGGCTATTAATTTCATCAGATGATGTTAATTATTCTTGAACAGTTTGAAGATAAACAAATAAAATTGATACATTCCAGGAAGAATAAATCAAATTAATTTTTTTATAAACTGTCCTAGTATACACTTTGGACAGTGTTCAGAAATATGTAGAATTAATCATCAATTTATACCAATTTAAATTGAACCAATTAGTTCAAATACATTTATTTATTGAGTTATAATTTTTTTGCTCATTAGATGACTAAAAAGCAAATTTTATTCTTTTTTTTTGTTTCTTTATTTTATTTAATTATAAATTTATTATGCTTTAATTTTATTATAAAAACAATATAAAAAATTACAAAAAAATTATTTAATATTTTTGATCAATCAATAACAATTTTTAATTATATTTTTATTAAAATTAAACTAAATATAACTTTACTAATTTTCTTATTAACTTACACTGTAGAGGTGGCGGTAAATTATGCCTGGCTGTATTAGTGTGTTGGGACTTAATACCAAATTGAAAATTATTTAAAATATTTAATTTATTAAACAATGAAATATTAATATAATATGAGTAAAAAAACTAAATCCTCCACATTCTTATTTATTGTACTTTTTATATTTATTTCACTTCATAATTTTTTTTAGACTATTTCCTTATATATTTTCATCTTCAAACCATATAATTTTTTTCAATTACACTAGCTTTATTATTCTGATTATTTTATATTATTTTTTCAACCTTTAAAACACAAAAAATATAAAAGCTTATTTAATTTCAATTAATATATCAAATTTATTTAGTTCCTTTAATAACAATTATTTTTCAACCTTTATTTTTATCTATTCGACCAACTACAAATTTAATTGCAGGTAACTTACTTAATACTTATAATATTATTAAATTTAAACTCAACAATATTTATTATTTTAATTCAAATATTTATAATAATTTTTGAATTATAGATACACATGCTTTAAGATACCATAGAATATTCATCTAAGAAATCGTTAGAACATAGAAGGAATTTAATAACAGCATCAAAGGTAAAACCACATTAGTTAAAATTAAATGTTCTTTGTCTGCAGCCAATATTACACCTGAAGAAGACATAATATGTAAAAGAAAATTAACATTATGGAAGCTAAATAAAAATAAAGAAATAATATGAATAAATACTCATTACAAATATTAGGCCAATAGGTCAATCTGGTCGATCATAACTCCTTTTTGCAAAAACTTATCATTTAATAATTAAATAAAAAAATATCTTATCAAACAATAATAATTTAAAAGTAATAATTTGTACTTGAATATATTAAAATTTATGTTGTGTAAAATTGTGAAATTAAACACTATTATTAGTAATTAATAGCTATTTTAAATAAAACAAGAGCAAGGTGGATAATAAGGCATGTATATAAAATATATTTTTGTATTATTTGTGGTCGATCTTGATAACTTAGAAAAACTCATAGGTTAATCCACAAGTCTAAAGTTGGCCATCTCTATCATATTGGACCTATAAAGTTATAAAATATGTAACAATAGAAAAAGATAATACATTTTGGGAATGCAATATGTTTCTTATGTTTCTATTTACTTTTGTGACACTTAAATATCGAATTTTGTCAAATTTGAACTTCAAATTTCTTTTAAAAATCAAGTTTATATGTAATTAGTTCTAGTATGAACTACACATGAGTAATCTTATATTAAATTATCAAATTTTAGCTGTAAAAATTGTAAACTTTAAATGTTTGTAATTAAAATGTATAGTATTGGTTTTGAGTTTATTATAAATATTTTAATAAATATTGTAAATATTAAGTGGCTATTCCATTATAATGATTGTATTAATAAATTCTAAATTAAATTATACATTTTTGTTAAGGCTTAAAAACGACTCTAAGCATAGATGGTCAGCCAATAGGGTAGTTATGATTTTATGGGGTGGGAGGGGGGACATGCTAGGTCAACATCAGGTTGGGATCTTCCTCCATCCCATGCGTACTATAAAGCTCTACACAATATGTATATTTTTTAATATATCACTATACACAGTAAAATAATTAAATATGTTGAACATTATAAACTAATTATTTTAGATAGTATACTATATATAATCAATGATATAAATAAATACTGTTTAATGTAGGTACTTAAATTATAATTTTTAAATATTATATTGCTTTTAAAAAACATATTAACATTTAGAATAGTTTTATTTTTAGTCAGAAGCAATAATATTATTTATTTGTAAAATACAAGAGTGTTAAGTGAAAATAAAAGTTTTAGAATGTCTGAGCTAAACAATAATCCCATTAAATTTAATTTAAGATAAAGTAATTATTTTTTTCAATTGACTCTTACAAATAATTATCAAAATATATTTTAAGAATTTTTAAATAGTTCATTTGTTGCATGTATTAGTTTTAAATCGTCATACATTAAACCAGTGTTTCTACCTTACACCATTGATTATAGACTAAAAATTTTAGATATTTTAGATATTTCTATTCTATGATCAATGCTTACACCCCGGGAGAAAATAATATAAGCTTAATTTAATGTCACAGCCGTAAATATTAAATCTATATACTATTTTTGTTTATATAATATAAGTTATATAATTTTTCATAAAACTCTAACTTTATGAATAATATAATTTTATTTAATTTAGGTTTAACATTTTCATTTAATAAGGCATATTACATTTTATAAAAAAAACTTTTAAGTTGTTAAAAAAAATTCTTGTTGCATTAATGTATACAAGAACAATTATTGTAATAAAAAAAATTAAGTGTTGCCACAAACAATTATATTTAAAACTTAGTAAGTATTTAGGATAATTTGCTTGTCCAGGTAGTCAAAATTTTTTCAGCTTCCTTTAAAGTTTCATCTTTCTATAAAACATAAAAGATTAAATTTAATGTTATATTTAAATTAAGGAACTATTTAAAAACTTTACTTTAAAGAAACAAAGTCGCATATAGTCTTCAGCCAATGGTTTACTCTTTTCAGAGAAAAATATTGAAAATGGTATGCTTTGAAGTTTGACATTTTTGGAAAGCCATTTTGTAAACTGTAAGTCTTTATATTTATCTGTTTCCAGGCTTAAATCTATTTTATTTTCTAAATAAAAAAATATGAAAAATTTTCATTATAAGATATTATTGAAAAAATGTTTTAACAAACCAAATATTTTCCAATTAGAAATTATAAAGTATCCACCGTCCGGTATAATAGGTTTAAAACCAGTGTCTTTTAATACTTTAGTCAGAAAATGCATTTTTGGATTTAATTCATTAGATATATTTTGAAAATAACTTTCTGGTGTATTAAGGACACTGATTTCATGTTCAAATCCTCTTGCAATAGCTTCCTGAACTGGTGTTGCGCATGTATAAATTGCAGTCTGATGAACAACAACTAGATTTTTTATAAGATTAGCCGGACCATATGCCCAACCAAGTTTCCAACCAGTCATACTAAATGTTTTTCCAGCAGATCCAATTGTAATTGTTCTTTCCCACATGTCAGGAAGTGTAGCTGATGACAACAAATTATATTTTAAATTTAGATTATAGATATTGTCATATTATATTCTATGTTATTAATAATTTTATGATTGCATAAAGAATAATACTATATAAAATTAAATTACCTATTCTTATGTGTTTTGCTGGTTTGTACACCAACCACTCATATACTTCGTCAGAAATAACTAGAACATTATGTTTTTTTGCCAAATCTGCAATCATTGTTAACTCGTCAATATCAAATACTTTTCCCAATGGATTATGTGGTGTGTTAACAATGATAAGTTTGGTTTTAGAGTTGAATAGTGATGCGAGTTCTTCAGGATCAAGTTTCCAATCACTCGAATGTGATACTAAACTATTAGGCTTAGTCTTCAAAAATAATAACATATTATTATTGTTTTTGTAACTTTTAGTGAAGCAAAATTATTATTCTTACATTCTTTAATGCTATGAATCTGGGAGTTCCTCCAGCAATACGTATTAATGGTTCGTAGCAATCAAAAAATGGTTCAATAACAATTGCTTCATCACCTTCCTCTATATTGCTCTGTATGGTACAAAAAAGTGCTTCATATGCTCCAACAGTAATTAATATTTCATTCAGTGGATCAATTTCTCGGTTAATAAGATTTGAATATAGTTTGGATAATGCATTCACCAAGCGTATATGTCCCTAGTAATTACAAAAAAATATATTATTAATATGTTAACTTTAAAAATGAAAACATTTTAATTATAATATTACCAATCCACGTGTATATTGATGAAAGTATAAATTATTTTCTGAAGCCACTTCTGCTAAGAAATTAGAAAACCGTAATGGTGGTTGATAATCTGGAAATCCTTGACCTAAATTCAAAGGCTTAGTAATCATAGCCAGATTATTATATTCAATCCTATACAACAAACAGATTAAATGGAACTCATATTTTATCAATATAATCTAATAATATCACTACTAATACTAGGCAATACCCATGTACCACTACACTCTGCTCGTTTAAGCTTTAAATAATTATTTTATATTTCCAAAAATGTTAATAGTTTATAAAATAACAAGTGCATTATGTTAAATGATTAACATAATACATAATTTTGTATTATGTTATGATCAACTAGTAGAGATAAAAAATTTTCAGAAAAAATATGATTAATAAATTGATACGAAAATTTCCTACATTCTAAGATAAAAAAATCAAAAAATTTCAATTATGTTTAAGATTTTGAATTTTTAAATTATATTAACGTAATCATATAGTATGGGCAAATGCAAATCAAAAACATGCTGCCAAACAATGATATTGATTATATTACAGTATACATTTATATATATATATATATATTATACTATAATAAATTTATATTAGAACATAAATAAAGAACAATATTATGAAAAGAATTAAATAAACACACTAGAGCTCTTAAATAACACCCCATCAATATTTAAAGCAAAATATCTGCAGACAGATGGGCAGCATGTGTAATTATTAATGCAGGAGTGATTATGTGTTTCTTAGAGTAACTCGATTTTAAAATAAAAATTCTGTATTTAGTTGTTTGATAATTTTTATTACCAGATATATCTAAATTGAGAAAACAAAGATGGTGTATAACATAATATAAAGAAAAAGTCAATACGTCTTCCTATCATGAACCATTAATTAGTAATTGGAAAAAAATCTCCAAAGCAACTACATAGTATTTGAATTATGAAGAATAGTATACTATAATATTATTCATTAATATTAAATAAACTACTTAAATAATAGTACCTACAATACTATATAACTTTATTTATGTCACACATTATTAATTTTTTTTTTTTTTTTGTAGTAGTAGTAGTAGTAGTAGTTCATTTTTGAATTAAATTTAAATATTATTTGAATTTTACTTAAATAGATTAAAATTAAATTTAAAGTAGAATAATAACTTTACTAACAATAGAATACATTAAAAATATAGTTATGATAAAAAAAAACAATTCTATCCCAATAAATATTAGATCTAACATTAAATAGGTACCTAAACAAAATTATGACATTTAAATTGTATTAATTTCAGTATAGCTTCCTATTATTATTTCAATCATTAAAAATTAATTTAAACAATTTATAAATAATCTTATCTCATCATATTTTAATATTTGGTGGAAAAAAAATTAAAACACTTACCAAACATTGAATTTTCCAGGTTCATATTTAGATGCCAACTTGAACTTTTCCATTTTATTTTGATTATTATTAACTGAAGAGTATAAATTAATTTTTGAAAAAAAATTTGAACTTTTTCGCACAAATTCAACTCTTTTAATATTATTGCACAATATTATCCTAAATGAAAAATAACATAATATATTATAAACTGAAACTAGGTATTTAAAGGGTATAATATTGTGTAACATTTATAAGCATAGGAATAAAAATATTTTTGGAAGTAGGTACCTTTGTGTTAACTACAAAAAATATGGAAATATGTTATTGTAATTATATACAGTAGATAGGTGCTACCCACTCAATCAACGACTAAGAACTGTGCAACTTTAATAAATTAGTGATATAGTATTAACTACTAGTGAAATGTGACTTGATTGACCATTATTCGTGCATTAAGACTGAGATAATCTATAGTGAATTAAATCCTCGACAATAATTGTAACTGATAATATGAAAACAGCCATAAATATCAAATTTAATATACGCGGTATAATAATATATTGACCTATTTTTTTAAAATGTAATTTAAACACTATGTTTATTAAGAAAGTTATATGTTTAATGAACTTACATATTAACATTGGATACTAGAACAATTATTTTTAACTCGAGTGGCTTGTATTATCGTAATAGATAATATACAAATTAATTTAATATTAATTATAGTTTTAAATATCACTATATAGACAATAATGCGCCCAAGTACCGCGACCTTGTGTGAATAACAAAATATTATAATTGCATTATGAAAAATAATAATAATAACGATTGTTTTGTTTCAGACAAAAATAAAAAAAACGATTTGGAAAAAGGGCGACATAATAATTATTATTTATTACCAGTAATTTGCTCATAGGTTATAACAATAAAAATGTTATCGTAATCGTGTTGATAACGCGTTCGCAACTGTTGACATTCAATGGTTTGTTGACTTTTTAATCGACCTTTGTTGCAACTTCAAATTTGTAACAATGTTGGTTCATAGTTGACGGCTGATGCAACAAAATATACGGTCTTGTGATCCTAACAAACACATTATTTTTCATAACCCATCAATCATTAAATTTCGAATGGCGCTCAATTAAAATGTAAACGACGCGTTTCTACATTCGTTATTACGTTCGAATATTGTTTGAAAGAATTTTTTAACTAGTTTACGTCGCAGACGTAAATTTTATAATTACCATATCGCTACTGGGGATCACATACTAAACAAATAACGGATCCACTGGTAGCTTAAACCATGATTAACATACAATAATACTGCTCGGTTAAATGCTTAATATCCGTAAAAATAATAATGAAATGAAATAATGTAATGGTATCATCAGATAACATAACATTTCAGATAACAATTTAACTACTCCGGGTTATCAGTAAGTTATCAATATTATTATCATGACATACCAATACAATTTTAAAATGTTACGTATGCCGTATTGGTATTTTGGTAATTATCTGAGGTAATCATTGAAATGACGATTGTCGGTACCGGGCTAGCTTAGGTTAGGTTATATAATATAACTTTAGATAATCGAAATGCTTACATAATAGAAAGACACGTTGAGTTTTATTTTTTAGATCAACATTTTTAAACTGTAACATTTTACATACTCATAACTCGCATTAGAATTGAAATATCAAAGAAGCCAACACAGATAAGGTTCTCAACTTCAAATTTTTGATTAGTTATTATAACTAAATACAATGCTTAATATAACAACTATAAAATAATAAAAACCTTATAAAAATTAATTACCTTCTACGTATATTAATTTTATTCTGCAGTTAAATGATTAACGATAAACGATATAGTTGGTTTAAATGAATTAACTAGTGAAAGAAATTACATTTTTTTTTCAAGTATAAAAATTGATTATTAATCTTTTCTTTATTATAATTCTCACAAAATATATTAGAGTTTTGATTTTTGTTTTAATAAATTGTTCGTCCATACTGTTAAAATATCTTCTGCTTTGTTCAAAGTTTCGTCTTTCTGTAAAATAAAGTAGATTTGTATTTAAAATGTACAAAAATAAAGAAAAACCTAATTAAAAATTACTTTAAAAAAACAAAATCGCATATAATTTTCAGCCATATATTTGTGTGGTTCCGAGTAGAATGCTGAAAATGGCATTCCTTGAAGTTTAACATTTTTAGAGAGCCACTTTACAAACCTGAAGTCCTTGTATTTATCAGTTTCTGAACTTAGATCTAATTTATCTTCTAAACAATAAAATATTAAAAAGTAAATTAGAAAAAAAGAAATACAACAGTAAATGTCTTAAACATAATGTACATCATTATGATTAATGGTTTATATGTTAGGGTTAATGTTAAAATTTGGATAATGTTGACATCAGTCATACATTTTGGCTAATGAAATCCTTCGATTATAAATATGAATTATCAACACTATCCAGATAGTGTTGGCATTGGCCAATCAATAATGGATATTGGATAATGTTAAAAGTTATATATGGTGGTGGTCAAGGATACAAAAGGTGTTCATGTAAGAGAAAATGTGATACCAATAATTGTAAATCAATAAATGTAAGTTTTCCAGTATTTTGTGTAATTCGAAATGTCGTAGAAGCATACCACGTATTAATAAATAATAACATTTTAAATCTATATTTCAAAAAATAATTTATAAAATAAAATACTAATTTAATGTTATATGATTAGCAACTCATTGAAAACTATACGTATATATAACACAATATAAGTATTTTAAATTACATTTTACTCTTATTTAATAATATAATTTTTTTAAGAAAGTTTATAAGAAAAAAGACATATTCAATAACTAATTATTGAATATATCTTTTATAGTTCAGTATGCAATAACTGCTAACCATGTCTTTAATATATTTAATATTGTCAGTAAATCAAAATTATTTTATTTCATGACTCATATTATTTATATAAAATTATTATATGATTGATACATTTTTGTAGTTATTAAAACATTATTCAAAGGTCCTTGACTAATGTCATATTATCCGGCTAATGTTAACATTATCTAAGATATTAACAATATGCATTGCGGGTAACGTTAAAATTTGGATAATAACACATTATCTGGCTAATGTTATCCAAATGTTAACATTACATATGATATACAAACCAAATTTCGTCCAGTTTGAAATCATAAAATATCCTCCATCAGGCATAATTGGTTGGAAGCCATTTTCGTTTAATACTTTAAAGAGATATTGCATTTTTGGTTTTAACTCTTTAGATAAATTTTGAAAATAACTATCTGGTGTATTAAGGATACTGATTTCGTGTTCAAATCCTCTTGCAGTAGCTTCCTGAACTGTTGTTGCACATGTATAAATTGCATTTTGGTGAACAACACATAAATTTTTTATAAAATTAGCCGGGCCATAT
This sequence comes from Pentalonia nigronervosa, assembly GCA_014851325.1. NCBI lineage: Eukaryota > Metazoa > Arthropoda > Insecta > Hemiptera > Aphididae > Pentalonia > Pentalonia nigronervosa. The sequence continues at coordinate 10,258 of JACXSJ010001082.1, read as the reverse complement.
GCCCAACCAAGTTTCCAACCAGTCATACTAAATGTTTTTCCAGCAGATCCAATCGTAATTGTTCTTTCCCACATGTCAGGAAGTGTAGCTGATTACAAAAATTAATTTAAATTATTTTAAATTAAAAACTGGTATTTTTCAAAATCTTGCATATACTTTATGTAACTTTATTATATAATATTAGTCACTTAACCCGAGGTTCCATAAAACTATGTGTAGATGATAAAAAAAGGTATTTTTTAATAGTTAAAACTTGAATAAACTAATTTAAAAGTAATTATAAATTTATTGCTGTACCCGTATTTTAATTGTATGTAGCAACCTGCAACAAGACATATGTAGGCAATTTAAACTGATGACAGTCCAAAATTGTACCTAATAAAATTATTTTCTTGAAGAAATATATTAATTACAAAAATATAAAAATAGTAACAATATAGTTTAAAAATTGTATTGTTTCTACCTATAATACCGTTTAAAACATATGTATATGAAAGGTTAATTATTTGAGTTGGAGATTTTGTGTAACTTATTTAATACTATCTATAAAACTACCTAATTATAATTTTTTGCATTCCCCTGTACAACTTCTTTATTTCATAATTATTTTTATAGAGCAATATAAAAATTTATTTTTAAGTATTTATTAGCAGTTATATTAAAAGTATTAAAAATTTAATTATATTATAATTTAAGTTTTGATACTTTTTTTTTGCTGTGTATAGTATTAGTTTGTTTTATAATAATTTACATACATGTAGGTAATATACGTAATTATTATTTTTTGTCATATTAACCTTTTGTTTATCACAAACAATAAATGGTAATCTGTGATTCTTAAATATATGCTTGTCTTTATGTCTGATTTAAAAAATTTTATTTTTATCATCCAGGTACCTATAATCATATTTGTGTAAGACTCATTCAATACTGTATTTCCAAAAAAAGTCTATGCTTACTATAAGTGGCATTATCTGCAATCTGCTTGATTCAAAACAATGCAGTACAACTTTAACAGATGTTGTATTTGAAAATGGATTTGATATCATGTAATGATAAATTATTAATTTTATTACATTTATATACCATACATCTACGTTTTATAGGAATATATTCATAGCAAAACACGAATATTATAATACAACTGCGAGATCTCCATCAATACGAGCTGAGTATTAATATGACAATATTACTATAATAAATATGTTACATATGCTTAAATACATTATTTTACCACTTAACAAATTTGTATTAGATCGTAGTCAATAATATTGAATACTTATTTTAAAAATCTAAAATAGTTAAATTGATTCCTATATTACACACAGTTTATAGTTGCTACTTGGCTAAACTATTTTATTTTTGGAACATAGGTCTGAAAGATGATCTTCCCAGCACTTGACATGCCGGAAGAATGATTGTGTGTCTGAATATACCTTGATTGTAGTGGTATAAATAGTTTAAAATTAAACTAAATATTTTGAAAATTCCTTTGTAAATAGAAAATAATAATACTTACGTAATGATGATAAGTTTTAAATATAAAATTAAATAATGTCAATTCAGGAATAATTGTTATTTTACGTTTAAATACCCAATTTCATCAGCATTTTAAACTTAAACGCTATAATATGTAATTATGTATTTTCGATATTTTTAAATTGTTATAGGTATTCGTGTAGCAGGTGATCTACTGCATTAGAGTGATCTGCGGATTTAGGACAAGTGATCTACGTACAAATTAAAAAATAATTTTTTTAATAGTATAAAAACACATAATATTTTTTATTACGAATACCTACGTCATAATATTATCATACAAATATTCGTCAAATATAAAAAAAGAAAAAATAATTAGCTAAATATAATACAAATTTCAATTACAGTAAACATTTTTAGTATCATTTAAAAATTTTAAAAAAGTATCTTGAACATTAACTGATCTCCACCATAATTCAATCAGATGAAAAAGGTTGATTATTAAGCGATAAAGAGATTATCGTAAACAGACGTACGTGTTAGATACAACAAACTACGACTATCCAATTATGATTTTTCTCGACAATTTTACGTTTATAAAAATAAAAATAATACAAAATATGCCCAATATGTTAAAAATTGATTTTCTTAAGATATGACGAAATATTATGCAAAAATATTCAAACTTAGTATTTATTTCGCCATTTTATGAAACAAATTTATATATCACCTAGAATAATATAATATAATAATAGGTTATAATAATTGTAGATCACCATCTACACCTAGTATAATACAATAGATCACCTGATACACCTAAAACGAGGTAATAGATCACCTGCTACACGAATGCCTTGTTATAAGAATAATTATAATGGGAAATATATTTTATTCAATGTTATTTATTATTTTTTTATTTTAATAAACAAATATAAAAAAATATCATTATAAAATCAAATTTAGAATTTAAAATAGCATTATCATTTCATAAATATTTTATGAACATTGCAAGTCATCTTTACGATTATTCTTTTCTAAATAATTATAAAAAACAAATAAAAACTAGTATTGTTAAATAAGTACAGTTTTCCTGCTACATTTTTTTTTAGATTTTCAAATTATTAAGAAAAGTGTTGGGAATGTCCTAGTTTTATTCCATTAGAATAAGTACCTATCTTATCAATAACTAATTCTACTAGGAATCATCCTCTTTTTTTAAAAATTAAAATTAAAACTGTATGCTCCAAAACGTGATAATAAATACAATAATTTATTTTTTAAACACATATTGATAAACCAAGATCAGAAACTAAAAAAATATTATTATTTATCATATATAAACGTTATTAATATTTTTACGATTTTATAAAAAATAATAAGTTATGTTATACCATATATACTATAAAAAATTTAATTACCTATTCTTATGTGTTTAGTTGGTTCGTATACCAACCACTCATACACCTCGTCAGAAATGACTAGAACATTATGTTTTTTGGCCAAATCTGCAATCATTGTTAACTCATCGTAATCAAATACTTTTCCCAATGGATTATGCGGTGTATTTATGATAATGAGTTTGGTTTTAGAGTTGAATAATGATGCCAGTTCTTCAGGGTCAAGTTTCCAATCGTTGGCTTTCAGCAACGATGCATTCGGTTTCGTCTTTAGACATAATATAAAACATACAAATTATTTAATGTGCATATAATCAACTATTTGTAATATGTTTATTCTATTCTCACGTTTTTCAACGGTATAAATCTAGGAATTCCTCCAGCAGTACGCACTATGGGCTCATAACAGTCGTAAAAAGGTTCAATAATAATTGCTTCGTCTCCTTCTTCTATATGACTCTGTATAGCACAATAAAGCGCTTCATATGCTCCAACAGTCACCAATATTTCAGTCACGGGATCAATTTTTCGATTAATCAATTTTGAATATAAGTCAGACAAAGCTCTTACTAAACGTAAATGTCCCTAGAGTTTAAAAAAATAATATTTTTTTTTGTGAAAGATAAATGCTTTTTTTTTAGTAATATAATTTTACAAATCCACGTGTGTATTGATTGAAATTTGAATTCTTTTCTGCGGCCACTTTTGATAAGAAATTTGAAAAAGTTGATGGTGGGTCATAATCCGGAAATCCTTGTCCCAAATTTAAGCATTTTGTAGTTGCAGCTAACTGAGTAAATTCAATCCTTTAACAATAAACGCAAGTTAAGTAGAATATATATAAAAAATGAAAATTTTCAACCTCTTACAAAAAATATAGTGATTGTATTTTTATAACCTTAAGGTAAATATTGTATCTACAAATATCATAAAGGAGCTTATCTAATAGTTAAATTATAAGAGTAATGGAAAAAATATAACATATGGAATTAGAATTACTTAATAAAGTTTTACTATAGATTCTTAAGAATGATGTATTATTTTATTTACAATTTTAACTTAAGTAATAAATGATTTTTTTATTCAATAAAATAATATTTTCTGAATAATTTTATTATGTAAGACAAAATTGTTTAGTTGAAATAGTAGGTCCACCTCTAGAATTAAAAGTGTGCAACTACTAATTACTTAAATTAAAAGTTATGAACATATTACACTATTTTACTATTTTTCTTTTAAACTAATTAGTAGTAACAGTGACATTTGAGAAGTATGTATAATTTATCAAAAGTGGGCAAAATTGATAAAATTAACTTGTGTTAGTTATGTTTATAATTATGTACCTAGTAAACTTTAAAAAAATTAAGCAATAAGTTAAAAAACAATATATTTTACTCTAAAAGTGTACGGTAGTATGGTGAAAAATATTGACTTAACTCATTTAAAAAGAAGATAATACATTTTTTTTATTACCATTTGGGTCACACATACTGTATATATTGATTGTACAATCTTTATTTTTTAAAAACTAATAACTAAATATTATTTTAAGATTTCAACATATAAGCTAACTATTTTTTCTTTTTGCACACTTACTGTGTAGTGGCTTAGAAAATGAAATGTTTGTATTAAGTAAATGATTAAACCAAGGTTAGGTTAAAAATGGCTAAACCTATATGCATAATAATTGAACAAAAAATTAAAAAATTAGTTTTAACTTCAGTTATTACAGATGTTATGCATAAGCATGGAGTTAACTTTTATTATGATTAATTTTTAAGTTAACTGAAAAAAGTTAAGTTGCCATGATGGAATTTTTAATTAGTTGAGTTATTAACTTAATTAGAAAATTAACTAACCAGTTTAGTTTAAAAGTTTAAAAAAAAAAATTGTTAATTATTTATATTTTTCTTTCTCTTGTATACAAATGTATAGGCTAATAAATATTCTGCCGAACCCTTAAATTTATAATAATAAAAAATAGCAGATATAGGCTTCCAGTATATTATTCTTATCGTTGACTATAGTAACAAACACTTACCATACATTATATTTTCCTGATTCATAGCGAGACGGTAACTTGAATTTCTCTATTATTTCTGAGGTCATATTATTAACTGATGTCGATAGTTTTTTCTTTAATAAACAATTTGTAATGGTTCGAAAAATATTAGATCTTATAGTAGGGCTAGTGTACAAAATTACCCTTTAAACAAAATATAAACTTAAATTAATGTCTTATACAATAAAATACAATAAAACGTTCCTCGATTAATACATTGTACTTAAATTTACAGAATGATTATTTTAATAGTGAGGAATTTTTATTATTTCAGTTTTTTTTTAATATGAGATAAATTCAATTTTAATTTTTTAATTTTCAGCAGAATATTTACTTAAAAATATTGATGCATTATTATCGAATATTTAGTTTTTTATTTCTTGTAATTTTTTTAAACATATTCTGCTTCAGATTATGAAGTAAAAAATTAAAATTTAAAAACTAAATGTTTATAGTGCTTTTCCATAAAGTAATTTAAAGGGTAATACAAATTGTCACACATTTCGAAAAAACTTAGGTTTTAGAAATATTGAGTACTCACTAAAAAAAAAATCACCCACTACACATATATATTCACATAGGTATATTATAGATATTTAAAATTCTAAATCATGTTATATTATTTTACAAGTTATCATACATGTAATATCGAATAATATATTATATTTAAATTAATTTCTTTATATAAATCATAAATGTTTAATATTATTTCTCTAAAACACATATTGAAAGTTGTAAATATTTTGTAAAATTATTAAACTATTTAAATAACTTACATATTGTACCTCGGTATGAGAATAATATACTTAATACACTGCTGCTGCTGTCTAGTGCGGTTGATGTTTATATGTATACAACAATAGTATTACATCTTTGTACATGATTAGAACATTTCAGTGCAATACGATAAACTATTACAAGTTTATGACCTAAAAAGATAAAGTATAATATATATTATTATCAAAGAATAACAAAAAATCAATTACGAGTTAGATTGATTACATAAACGCAGTTGTTTAAGAATATTTACAGTTGTTGAAAATAATATTACCGAAATTCATCAATATAAATATTTAATTATGACTTTATGAGTCCTATACTATAGTCATATACTTATGACTTTTGAATGAAGCATAATAATTAAGTACCTATACCTAAAATATCCGAAGTGTTAACTCGATAATAGGTATAGCTGTATCTATTGATTTATTTTGATGTACAATGCTATTATACATTTTAACTTAATGACTAATATAGTAATGTATAATAATTGCTGATTGGTAAGATTTAATAGGTTAAACGACAAATGTATGTACAATTTAGATTCAATATTTATTACATTTAAAAAAGTATTATATCTAATTGTTTGTGGATGATATTCAATTAGGTAAATATGTTAAAATTCGGGATGAAATACAAAAATAAATTATAAAGTTATTTTCATAAATAGAACATTATAATTATGAGAAAGTTTAACATTTGTGAACTGAAATAAATGTTATAAATTTTCTTATAAGTTATAAGTATTTATTTTAAAACGTAATTTATTACCGTTATTTATAGCTTATTAACCTAAGGATACAATTATTATCCAAATCTATAACCTACATGCTTACTTCTAATAGCAGTGAGAGGGAAATTGAAGAAATCTATGAAGAAATAGAAAAAGTCATTTAAAAAGTTAAAGGAAATTATAAACCAAATAGGGGTTCAATAGAAGATAATAATAGAGTAATTATTTATGAATACAAACACATAGGGAAGGAATATCTAAAGCAGTTATATGAGAGCCCAGAACTCACTGGACAATAAATAGAACATGAAGAAGTACTGGAAAACGGTTAAATTATGGTGTAATAAGAGAAAAATTTGATAAAGCACTTAGAAATCGAAAAAGGAAGAAAGCTGCAGGAATTGACAAAATCCAAATAGAACTTTGGAAAGAATCTGGCGAAAAAATGTGCAGTGAACTTTTTAAACTCAAGGAAATATTTAACTCGGGAGAATTTTCTCTAGACTTTATTAAGTGTAAGATTATTCCTACCCTGAAAAAAAGCAACCGCAAACAAATGTGATGAGTACCGTACAATTAGCTTGCTGACACATATGCTAAAAATATTGACAATAATTGTTAAGAAGAATGGACAATAAGATTGAAGCCATATTGTCATAAGACCAGTTTGAGTTCAAAAAGAACATGGGTACAAGGGAAGCAATACTGGCATTAAGAACAATTATTGAAAAAAGAATTAAAAAAGATAAGTCTATATATTAAGTTTTTGTTGACATAGAAAAAACGTTCGACAATGTCAACTGGTCAATAATGTTCAAGATGCTAAAAAGAGCAGGTATAGAATACAATGAAAGGAAACTACTCTTCAAATTATATCAAAAGGAAACAGCTGTTATACAATTTGGCAAAAACCAAAAAGGAAGCATGTATAAGAAAATGAGTAAGGCAGGGTTGTACTCTTCACCTAGCATATTTAATGCATATAATCAAGAGGCGATTGACATAATAAGAGAGAAAATAAATTTGGGTATTAAGATGAATGGCAGGAAAATTGATATGCTACAGTTTGCAGACATATAGCAGTAATAGCTGAAAATGAAGAGGAATCGAAAAGGATGCTGAGTTGGAAGCATTTGTGTAGGAATAAAAGGTATCTAATTTAATATTATTTACCTTTATTTAATTTATTTTACGGTTTTTTTTTAATTAAGATATTGATATATTATATAGTAAAATAAATTAATGTCGCACAATATTTTATAACTATTTATGTATAAACTATATTGTGGCTAAAAATGTCTAAGTAATGAATAAAGATAACTGTTGTTACAACTTTTATATAGGTACCTACCTAGTTGTTTTATTCGTGTTATTGAGATGTGTATTTAGGTATATGTTGTTTTAAACGTATCCGGTAAAATTTTTAATTGTATAGTTCTGATATGGGATAAGTATTAACTTGTCGGTAGGTACCTAACCAGTATACGGTTAAAGGAATAATGTCACACTGATTGAACATAATTGACAATATAATTATCAAATAAGTACATTTGGAAATCCTTCTAAATTAATTTTTAAATGTCCAAAATGTCACTATAGATAAGTTTGATGTTACTTACTGTACATTAAATGTTCATTGTTTAATAGCAATCACGACTTTATCAAATAGATAGCTAGTTACTAGTTTGTAATTTGATAGTTGATTTGACCTTGACATTTATTTTCGGAAGGGCTGGAATCGCTAAATGAATTTTCGACTTGAAACTTTAAAAAAAAAGGTCTAAAAGAGCAAATCTCTGTAGATTTTTTATTAGGTTTAAAATTTTTAACGGAGCAATCAATATATTGGTTTTACAATTGTTTTTTTAGTGTCATCCATCACTTTTTGGAGCAGTAAAAGTACTTCAATCTTTCTTTTTGAGGGTGGTTTCTAGTAGGAGATTAAGTTTAGTTTGCATTCTGAAGAGGGGAGGATTCTTAAGGAAAAAAAAGTCGAATAATGAATCAAATAATCAGAAGAACATGAATTTTTCGACAAAACCGTTTATTTTGTTTTGTTATAATTCAAAAATAAATAACTACTAAAACTTTTTTACGTAAGTATTTTGTAGGCATAATTCAATTTTCAAAATATTTGAATTTTGGCGCTATATATATTAAAATTACTTACTTATTAGTTCTTTTTTAAGATTTATTTATAATAACATTTTTCTTTGCTCAGTCAAAAACCACGATTTTTTAAAAAAAGATTTTACTTAAAAATTTAAATTTTTTTATAGCAATTAAAAAATATTTAAAATACATAGGTACAATTTTTTTTATTCACATATCAAGTTCAAATGTTGAAGAAATATTAGACGTTTGCAATAGACCAGCTCATTACGAAAATCCTACTGTTGTTTATTAAAATTAGATAAATAAAAAAAAATAAAATTATTTTAAAAAAATATTATTCATCGAGACTTAACAATTTTTAACATTAGGTATATTATTATTTACTATGCATAATGAAATTTCCTAATTATTTGGATTATGTTTAAGTTATTTACTATACATTTATTCATACCCATCTCTCGTGGCTATTGACTTGAATGATAACTGATAACTAACAGCTAGTAATATTATATCAAATTATATAATAATCATTATTATAATATAAACTATTTTTTTGGGTGAAAAATAGATTAATCTACAGTATTTTACTAATAGAAAACTAAATTACTAATAAAAATATATACATATTATAATAAGATATCCTACCGTCTTCACTCAGAATTTTTGTATACAATAATTTATCATTTAATCCTAATTTAACATATTATCTCCTTTCGGCTACCTATTAAATTTTTTTTTTCCAATGTTCATTGAAACGACCTCAAGATCTATGTCAATATTTAACATAAGTGGGTAGTAGAGAGATCATGTGATCTAAATATCTATGTATAATATCACTACTCTATGTGCATGATACTACCCCCCTTCTCCAAGAGGAGATATATGCGGTCTTCACTCCCTGTGGCGTGGGATCTAATTGAAAACTGGATGATACAATCGGACGACAGCAAGGGAAAATGGTGATTGCGTAGAATCACACAATTTTTTTGCACTTTGCTTGAATCGAATCGATGACTGTGTGAGTCATAGTCAATTGCGTGACCACTGTGCCACTCTGGCCCGACTACCTACTAAATGACGAGATATATTTGGCAGTCGACGTCTACTATAGTGGAGCTAATTCTCCAGGTAATTTTTTTATATTATCAAGTTCATTTATCATATCAGTTTACCTTACTATCTAAAAAACATTTTTTGGGACCATAGTTATTGTGATATTCAAAATTTGTCAGCAAACTATTTTTGTTATAAACATATTACTTAAATTAATAAATAATTATAAGTAATAATCAACATTTTTCTTTTATTTTTTGCTATTGTCCAATTCACTGTAGCTGTAAATTCACATTTTTGTTACATTCATAGTGAGTTTTTGTCTTTAAGTATATATTCTAATAAATAACTCTTATATAATAAGTGCTAAAATTCTAATAATCTTTATAATGGTTTTCTTCTTAAAATATGTCATTATTGATTTAGTTATAACTATTATAATTAGGGCTCGGAAGTTGATGCATTTTGCATTTTTTTTTAATTGATGTAGTCATTAATATATCAAGCTAAAAATCCGATTTAGATGGTCTTCTAAAATAATTTGTAATTTTTATTTTGCATTTTTTTGCATTTTTTGCCATTATTTCTCATTGATATCATTTTATCACAGTCCTACATTTTAAATCATTTTTTTTCGAC